>SNQJ01S0048056.1:54005-71131 GCA_010110895.2 Picea sitchensis
AAACAAAACAAGAAACCAATTAAAATTGTTAAGAGTTTCCAATTTTGGTGTTTATTGTGATTTTAAATTGACAATCATTCAACCTAAAGAGATTTTGTGGGATCCTGAAGTTTGGTGTTTTGTTTTTGGTGTTTATTGTGATTTTAAATTGGCAATCATTTTCAACTTAAAGAGATTTTGTGGGATTTTAAAGTTAAGAAGCTTGGAATGATTAGTCAAGAACCTTCACACCAAAGTCATTTTTTTAATGAAAGAAAATGAAAGTAGAAAAATGAAAACTTGTTCTCATAAATTTTAGAAAACTTATTAACCAAAAAATAATGAATGTTTTAATTGCTAAAATCAANTTTTTTTTGTTTTTTGTTTTTTTATGTTTACTCGAAACAAATCTACTCCAACATTTGTTCTAATATTGTTATCTATGAAAACCTTTGGAATGAGTATCAATAGATTTATTAGAAAGCTACCAACATCAAATCAATGATCAATATGAGATTAACACCCTCACAAAATCAACAAATCTACTCCAACATTTGTTCTAATATTGTTATCTATGAAAACCTTTGGAATGAGTACCAATAGATTTATTAGAAAGCTACCAACATCAAATCAATGATCAATATGAGATTAACACCCTCACAAAATCATGGTCATGTAGAATTTAGCCATCATAAAACTTTGGAAACCTCAAACTCTCTTCATACCCTATTGAAATTGAAACACTTAACTTATCCAAGAAAGGAAATTAGAAATGATTCAATAGTTCACTGGATCTAAGTTTATCTTTACTTATCCTCGAAAAATTGTAAAAGAAAGAAAAAAAAATGTGTTCCTCTCTACTTCCAAATAATTGTTCAATAAAAAATAAATAAATATTAAATAAAATATTTCGTGAAAAACTTAAATGAAATTTAAATCAAACAAAACCAATGAATATTTTGTAACACCTTTCCTTAATATTCCTTTTAAAACCATAATTATCTTTATTGAACTCATTTACAAAACTCAAATCGTCATAGCTTAAATATACATATAACTCCAACAATTTATCCTTCATAATCATTCCGCATTTTATTTCATCTGCTCATCGCATAGGTGCATCACGAGACCACGTGATCAAACTCCAAGGTGTATCATCAATACATGCGTGAGTGTCTGATAATAAGACGAATTAAAATAATCTCAAATAATATTTAACTGGTAATAATAATAATAATCTGATGCATGTAAAATCCATTATATCAGTTTTTATTTATTATTTCTAAGTAACCAATTAAAATCAAATACACATTTTCTACTGCATTCAATTTAACCATTATCAAGCAACTTTCATAGTTATCCAAGAATCATGTGAACCAACACCACCCTATTAGGTGTGGCTAACACCTCCTTTATTGGCTGAACCAACAGCTCGTCCTCGATGATCAAATGTAGTTGATATCTTCTCTGTAGATCATGTGAATCAACACATCTATGGTTAGTATTTTAATTGTTATTTATTTTATAGTTGAAAATTTGTATTTTTTTCATAAAATAAATATGAGATAAATTAAATATCATATATAATATAATATATAACACTAAACACAAAAAGATTTAAAAAAAAATAACCATAATTATATATATACAATTTATTTTTACCCTTTGTTGCCCTTTTTAATAGAAGGAAAAGCTCTAAATTAGGTATGTCCATAAAGAAAGAAATAATACCTATGATAATAGGCATGTCCATAAAGAAAGAAATAATAAGTATGATAAATATCAAAAAATGATTTTGTCCTTCCAATCATTTTAGTAATAGGTTAATAAAAGGAAAATTAAGTATGTTCATAAAGAAAAAAATAATAATTATTATAATAGGTATCTACATAAAGAAAGAAATAATAAGTAAAATAAATATCAAAAAATGATTTCATATAAATTTAATGACTTGTAGCAACTATATTCATTAGTATAATAATAACTTTATGTAAAACTTTTAGGGTTTTGTGGACTTATGTCTTTAAAAATATGGAATGAAAAACAATTTTTGTGTTAGATAACTTGAGAAATTTGATACTTAATATTATATATAATTAACAAAATATAAAATTAGATGTTCTTCTTGTTTAAGTGATAAGAAAAAAAAATATGGATTTCATGGATTCATCCCTTACATGTTGGGGGTTTTGCGGTTAGATTTTTGCTAGTTGCATCCTTGAAACTCCAGGGAGAAGGGTGAGCGCGGGAGAGAGATACGACCAGGGCGAGAAGGCTCTGCGACGGGCAGGGCTCGATGACGGGAAGGTCTGCGGATGGCGACGAAGAAAAACAAATCCCTGCAACAGTTGACTCTGTTTCGGGGTCAAGCTTTACCCTGCGCTACACAAGCATTACATCTGGTGGGTCATCGACAGATGTCTCCCGTTTCAAGCAATTCCAGGGTGGAGGAGAAAACGATCCATGGCGGCAGTTGTCCCAGTTTTGGGGCCGAGTTTTCCTTGTGCTGCACAAGCATATTCATCTGGGGGGCCATCGACGACTGTCTCATGTTAGGGCCGGTCCAGGGTAGCTTTTGTTTGGTGTTAGTGGGCTCCCGACTTTGGGTGCGCAATGTGCTATCGACGAAGTTTACGGTGGTGGTGACTTCTGGGGTTTGTTGTGACAGGTTTTTTTGTTTTTTCTTCGATTTTTCTGACTCTCTTGTCCTCTTCCTCCTTGGAAAGAAGAGGTATTGGGCCAGATCTTTGAGGTCCTCACTAGGGGCGTGCGATGTTTTGGTTAACACTTTGAGGTCCTTTGGAGGCGTGCAGTGTTGGGTTAACACTTTGAGGTCCTTTGGGGGCATGCGACTTCCGGTTGATGGGTGTTTTTTTCCCAGTTTCAAATCTCTTTTTGCATCCTGTGTGTTGGTTTTCATTTCTGGTGATCTTTCTGGTTCTTTTGGGGCTGTGGTAGTTTTTTGTTTATGAGCATGGTCTATGGACTAGGTTTGCTATGAATTGTTGTATGGTCAAGAAGATGTAAACAAATTATATTTTCACTAATAAAATTGAGCTAATTTTCTATTGGAAAAAAGTGATAAGAATAAATTCATGGTTTGAAAGGTAAATTAATCGAGAACATATTTTATTTAAGGTATAATAGAAGTCAATAAGCATAATTTCATGGTTTGAAAGGTAAATGAAATGATAAATTAATAATTGATCTCTACTTCACTCCATTCCATCATATCCAAATGGTAGATGACAACTCCATATTTTATTTTCTGATTGGATATTTAGACACTTAAGAGTTATTTAAGATTAACATGGTCTAATGTGTCGTTAGGTAAAAGTGTGTTTCTTTAGTATGCATTTGTAGTTAGGTAATATGACAGTCATGATATGTTTCTGACATAGAGTTATATGAAGGATAATATTATCCTCGATCTTAACGACTTCATTGATCTGTGGCTTAACATTCAATTGGTCCATGATCTCTATTTAAAGAACAAAAAGGGTCATTTGTCGATGATCGATTGTGAGAAACTCTCTTGTAAATATCTATGTAACATTTGTCTTTTGCATTAATAAATTGCTCCAAGTGGCTACGTTAGTTGGGGCCGTGAATGTTTCCTTGTAGGGGTTTTACCACGTAAAAACATCGGTGTGTTGATCTTTGATCTAGTTGTGTGAGTGATTACTGAAGGTGTTTGTCATCTGTTAGAATACCCATGTTGTTAAACATATCTGTTAGAATACCCGTGTTGTTAAACATAGTATCAGAGCACATTTGAAGACACACTCCCATTGTAGATAGAGATCTTGAAGTCGAGTTGTTGCATCTATGGTTTCTTCCATTTTTGTACATTTATGGGCTGAGAGGACTATTCTACTACGTATGGAGCGTTCGTTTTCAGTTGATAACGCCTTTTGTTTCACTCGAAAATGTAAATGTTTTCCCAAGATACGACCATTTTAGTCAAATCCGGAGGTATAAATCTTGAATATGCCCTTTTAAATTTTTGCAAAGATAATATTTCAGTTTTCTATTTTTTATTTATGGGTTTCTAATCATTTCGATCTGCATATGTTTTTTTCTCGCACTCTATGTGATCTCAACAAATTAGAAACAAAGCATAAAGGGTTTTCCTGTCTGTGTATGCTCTTTTGTCGTGCTCTCTATGCAAACTCATTAAATAAAAAATAGAGGGAAAAATTGCATTTTTCGGGTAAGCTAACCGAGATCTAAGCCTTGTTGTCATCGAGAAGTGAAATTTTTCCTTGTGTGTAAAAGAGATTTTTACGAGCACGCTCTCCAACACTATCTTCTTCAACAACAACAACAATCCTCCTAAACAATATAATATGTTTTGTAGTAGCTCACTTGGTTAAAAGTTGTTTTATTAGGTAAGAGGTATTTTTTTGAAAAAGTTCATGCATCCATTGTAAAGTGTATTTCACTTAAATTATAAAAGTGAATCACTATAAATAGCTTTAATATTTTATTTCAAGTTATTTATTTTGCATGCAACTTTAATTTATAAAGTAACTTATTTGTAAAAGTGAGGATAATAGATGGAGGGGTATTATCACGTGGATCAACTTCTACTTGCCACGTGGCTCCTTGGTGACCATTTATGCCTTTTTCCAAACATCTGGAGTCCGTTTTTAATGTCTTTTTTTTTAAACAACCTATTTTTTCAATATCTTTCCATCTAGACAATCAATTTCATTTATTTTTGCATATTTTAATATGACATCTCCCGATGATCTTTTGCTTACTAGTACCAACTACTTCTCATGGAAATATCATGTGGATGATGTATTAAAAAATAAATGACTGTATCAAATTACCTTGGGAAAAGAATAAGAACCCATTGATGATGAAAAGTATGCCAAATGGGATAATAGGAATGATGAAGCACGTGGACTAATCGAAATGTTCATCTCTCCTGATTTATGATTTCATCTTCAAGGACATGTTGCCCCAATAAATCTTGGGGAAAAACTTGCAGTTGTGTTTGGTAAACACAATATTATTGAATCCCATCAGTTGGAAAATCAGTTAGTGATTTTAAGTTCAAATGATTTTTCTTGCATTGAAGATTACTTATTTAAGTTCAAAAAACTTATACTTTTGTGTATAGAATGCGAACTAGATCTGAAGGAATATAGATGCAAATATGTTATTCTTGCTAAGCTAGGTAGTGGATATTCTATTTTTGTATCTACCTTTTGAATGAATAATTCATAATTATGATATGATAAATTATTCTTCATGAAAATAGATGTATTCTCGAAGTCTACATATGATGAAAGATGAGGACAATGAGTGAAATTAGGAATGGTGATCACATGGAGATAGTTGTGGAGATGATTATGTTATATTGGGCATCTTATTGTAATCACCTAAATGCTATATTATGAGGCCTCACGAATGTATTAGTGTGAGAGTGATGTATCATTATTTTATATATTAATACAATGTGAATTTTATGAGTATATTGGTGTTCTTATGATGATTTATGTATGTTGTTCTTGAAACCAACATTTGGTATCAGAGCACATGGTTGTGGCCGATGTGTTTATGAAGAAGTGTGCAAGAGATATGAAGACACAAAATGCATTGATGATGAGTTTATAAGTTTGATGGTGTGCGATGATCCATGATAAATGATAATGTTCAAGTGTATCTATTAAGTCTTGCTAAAGATGCCAGAAGGGAGAGTTGAACTGCAACAGAATTTGAGAACAAAGGCCCAAAGAAGAACAGTTCTAGCACAATTTTAAGTACCTGCAAGATATAATTCTTTTATAATGTGTTTTTTCCCAAATAGGATCAAAACCAGAACATGGTCAACGCTAATCTCATGGTCATGGTTCTAAGATCTCAGGACTGTAAGTATTATGTGTTTCTCGTTAGAGGTGCGCATGGCAACATTTTTTCAACGATTACATTCAGCTCCCACATGTAGCGTATCCAGGTCGTTCTTTTTCTTTACCAAGACGTGAGCAATCCAACAAAGATATTAAGTTGCTCCATGCAAATGAAAACATAACTTTATTTCGGTGAGAAAACTCTACACGAATAAAAACTTTGATTGCCTTTATATATGGTAAAAATTAAAAGTTTTTTTTAGAAATGAGATGGAAGGGAATTTTAAAGTTCAAGTTATTTCCATTGTGTTGTAAGTGGAGAGAAGAAAAACTTTCTTCATTATTATTATTATTTTTAAATCCAAAAGTGTCAAATGAGCTCAAGCTCAAAGGTTCATGTGTGTAATAAAAAGGTTTGTAAAGGTCTTAGTGATGGTATCTTGGTTTGATGAAAAGAGTTCCTAGTATTTGTAAAAGGGAGACATGGTGACCTTGTTAGTGAAGTACAAAGTTAAAGTCACATAAACGTTAAAATCAAGTTAAGGTAAAGTTTAAAGTCACATAAAAGTTAAAATATGTTAAAATCAAGTTAAGGTAAAGTTTGATATCAAAGTGAGTTTAGTCTTGTCTAGTTTGAAATCTTTGTAATATGAAGTCATAATATATATATAAGGTCTTGGTAATTAGTAAAATGATAATGTAATGGGCATGGTATTTTTACAATTGCAAGGATAGTGTCAAAGTCAAGTTCAAGTGTAGTTCAAGTGTAGGTTGAAAGTTAGTATTGTTGAAGTCTTGTAAAAGTTTTTATTTGGGAACAAAGTTTCAAGTGTTGCTATAGTGGAACACTTTAGGTGTATGTTCGGTGGTACCCGACACCCAAATATTATTGATGTTGTTTGAAAGAAGGGTGCTTGATCGGTTGTACCCGACACCCAAATATTATTGAACTTTTGTTTGAAAGAAGCGTGCATGATCGGTTGTACCCGACACCCTATTTTGTTGTGTTTATTCTTCGACAAGCAAGTGTGATTACAAGAGAACATTAAGTTTTAAAAATGGAAAAAGGAGGAAAAGACTTCAAACAACTAATCAAGAAATTGAACTATTACAACAAGACCTTGATAATGCTTTACAAGAAATAGACAGGTTACAGGAACAAAACCAATCCATAATTGGTAAAGTTGCAGAATTCAGAACACGAGATAAATAAATCTATCATGAGTTTGTTAGTTTTGTTACACACTCCATCGACACATGATAAACAAAGTTGACGTCACTAGATAAATTTATGGATGATATTTTTATAATTGAAGATCAAAAGGACAAATTGATATAATCACTACAACAAGAATTGTCGGCAAAGGAGAATGTGTTGTTAGAACTCGCAAATGAAGTTAAACAACTAAAAAAAGAAAAAGTAATGTGTGATGCAATTTGTGATACTAGTGACCTGATTGATAGTTCTTGTGATTTGGTTGATGATGTAATGAACCAAATGCTGAAATTATCTAAATAGAACAAAAGTACACACCATATAATGAATGCGAGCATGGAGCACAACTCCAAGATAGATAAGTTACACAATAACTCCTTAAAAAATAGGGAAACTTCCTCCAAATAACCAAATACCTTTCATACTTCACAATTCACATGTCCAATAATGAATAAATGATCTCTTATATATAGTTATTCACACTTTCACATGAGGCCCCTTTCCTACTCGGTCGACCCCATTACATATATAGTTACACATTACATGTATATTTAGGCCCATATATGCCCCCCCTTGGGGTCATAACATATACATTTAGCCATATATATTCCCCCCTTGGGTCATAACATAGTGCCCTCCTTCAGAAAGATTTGTCCTCAAATCTTTGCAATTAAAGACTTCACATGTGATGAAACCAAGTAATATGTTTTTCTTATGTTCCTGCTTTCTTCATTCCATTGTTGATTATTTATACATCCAAAATCAATTATTTTCGGTCTTAATCCTTGGTGTCTAGTTGTTGCATAATTTTCTTTCCTTTGATTCCATGTATTTTTGTTGTAGCTTCTCCAATTTGTAGTGTTTGTTGGTCTCTGATAATAGCTTGTTGAAAAGTAGTTTGGTGATGCCTTGTTCCATGAATATCGACAAGTATTCCATCTTCTTCCTTCATAATGTTTATATCGTCCTTCTTGTCTTCCTTGAAATGTTTCCTGATAATGAGGGTGTCGATATGATTTGACATTTGATGGTTTTTCTTCATTTTGCACACTCAATTCATCCATCTTCTTTTCAGAGACAATGTCATCCTCAATCATCTTTTCTTGGTCTTTGATTACTCTAGCCTTAGACATAATACCATCATATTTGGCATGTACATCCTCTAGATGGAGTTCAACTTCTTCAAGTATCTTATGTTGACCTTCTTGAATCTTGTCCCCTTTCTCTTTTTGAAGCTGCAATGTCACCCCATTTATCAAATTCTGACGTTATTCTTCAATTCTGGATTGCATTTCTGATTTTACCTCATCAGTATTTAGGGATTCTTCAATCTTCTTGCAAATTTCATCTTCAAGTTTTTTGGTATATTCTTCATCCAAGATCCTCATTTCTTATTGATTTTGATAATTCTTCTTTTCTTCTTTCAATCTCTTAACCTCATTGAGTAGTAATGATCCAAATTCTTAAATTATCATAACATAATAGAAGTACAAAGCATGTACAAAATGTTAGGGTGGAGCACAACTCCAATATAGATAAATTACACAATAACTCCTTAACAAATAGGGGAACCCCCTCCAAATAACCAAATACCTTTCATACTTCACAATTCACATGTCCAATAATGAATACATGATCCTGTATATATAGCTATTCACACTTGCACATGAGGTCCGTTTTCTACTAGGCCGACCCCATTACATGTATAGTTAGGCCCATATATGCCCCCCCTCGGGGTCATATCATATATATTTAGCCATATATATTCCCCCCCTTGGGTCAGAACAAATGATAATAGTGTTGATGGACATATGTCTCTCTCTTATTCTAAGACTAAAAATGAAGATGCTTCAAATGATGATCATGAAGGTGACAAAATAGGTTTCTTTGAAAAGTACACAAAGGGCATAGGTTCAAGAATTATGAATAAAATGGGATTTGATGGTAAAGGTTTAGGAAACCATGGGAAAGGCATACAAAATCCCATACAAGTATGTATAATGCCAAGAAATGAAGGCCTTGGCTATTAAGGAAACACAAGAAATGGCGAGATCAAATTTGTAACAACAGAATCATCGACAACAAATGAATCATCTACAAGTAGCAACAAAAGCAACGAATCGAGAGTAGTAGCCTCAATAAAAAATCAAATGCATAAGCAGGAACAATGTTGCAGTAAGTGTGGACGAACAGGGAATGCAAAGGAAAAATGTTGGAATTTACATCCCTGTTGTAGTTGTGGTCTCAAAAATCATGATCATAATAAGTGTTGGAACATAGATATATCAAAGCCTCATGTACATGAAAAGTGTGGTTGGATTGGTGTTCCTGAATGATAGAATGTTATGTTTATGTTGAAAGGATTTTACAAGGTCAAGTCTTCAAATGTACAACAAAATCTCCCATACAAAGTTCATGAGTTAGTTGGTCCTCCAAAGATCATTTCTCATTAAAGTCAGTTAAACATGTTAGGAGGAAAATATCTCTATGGCTAGGGTAAACCACAACAGACGGAAATGACTGAAGAAATCAACTCTATTCTCAAGTATTCTATGTAAACAAATATGCTAGCAAGACAAGATAAAAGTCCTACCTCGTCCAAACGTTCGATGAAGTCCACCATTGAACACTTAACCCAAAGAAATATACCCGCAACTAGTCCTCAACAACCAAGCAAAGCAAGCATATGGTGATAATAAATGATGTTAGCACATTCAATACATAATCCATTAATAAACATGACAAATACGCCCATGGAATAATAATTCAAATATTTGCAAGATATCAATTGGACGAGAAAAGAGTATTTCTATTAATATATGATTAACAGAAGTGAAAATGTTACAGACTTCCGTGTCGGCACGGTTCGGAAGCGAGAAACTAAGTTCCTTCGAGCTGGGCCTCCACCACTTCAATCCTCCACCAAAGGCAAGCTCATAAAAGAGAAATAATGAGGTTCTCAATCAATAAGAGAAGAGCTTGGGGGTTGAACACTGTGTTCAGACTTAACGGAGAAAGGGATGTAGACTTAATATGAAGTAAATACTTTCTACAGAGTAACTTTGCTCTCAAAGTTGAATTCTTTCTCTCCTTTTCAATAGTTCGGAATTGACCCATTTATAGACTTCAAATGGAACTAAAGGGTCGAGTCGGAACCTTTCCAGTATATGGAAGGCCAAGGATCATAGATATCCTATTGTGACATGGAAACCCGACATTAATTTTCATTTTTTGGAACAAATCCCGATGTACGTGGGTTGTAGTGGTGCAGCCTGCATATACGCATGTTGTATAGTAGGCAAGATGCATACATGTGGAAAAATATGTATTTTTAGCTTTGGATTTTACAAATAGGGATGATAAGTCTGCATAGGGAAATGGAAAAATGTCTTTTGTGCAAGATTGCATAGGGTGAGACAAATCTTGCTATAAAAGATACCCCCTAATGTGTGAGTTCAGAGGAGTATCTTCGATGGCCAAAATACATTATAAACAACCCAGAAGTGGAGTGATGGGGAACCAGTTGGAAGAACTAGTTGGTCATTATATTCTGTACTGACTTTACATACATCGTTGCCAATAGAATTACACTGCAGATCCATGTGAAAATATACAAAACAATTGTCTGTGGCCATGAATAGGAAAATACATATGTGGTTACATGCCAAAAGTTGTCATAGTCACGAACAAGGCCCAGTAGAACCAGTCTCAAAATCAATATGAGGATATCTGTATACAATGGAGTACAATCTGATATCCCATGATCACTGAAGTCATATATGTATTGGTCTAATGAAAAGGACGCAACAACTCAGGAAAGCTGCGGCTACATACTGATGTCTTCAAGTCCTTTATAAAATCCGCCAAGGGTGCAAGTCTACATCATGTGAATAAAGGAGTTGAGGTCGAACACAATGAGACATCGTTTGATTACCGGTCATTGAGGTATACTATTAATAAACGCGAGACAACCTACTGATAATCAAAGTAGGTATCAAGGCACCGAGTACATTCTTACAAGTGTCAATAAAGGAGTCGGTGTCGAACACCTGAAGAATCCATCGATCAGGAGACATTGATGTATTCCCAACTGTCGATGGCAAGAGAACCTGCCACTAATGACTGCAAGCCTCAAGGTACTCATAAGACTCTAGGTCGTGTTTCCAGAATAGATGAGCTAAAGTCGATGGAAGGAGACCCACTGAAAGGAGAGAATTAAGGCATCTCTCATTAGTCAGCACGAGGTACAAAGCAGGAGCTTCATGATTTGGAGGAAATCAAACGAGGAACATGTTCACGAACCGATGACCCTGTGCGTCTTTCGCGTGTGCCAAGTGCAAGCGATACACGAAAAAGATCCTCTGAATAGAAGCCAATGAGGAAAATTGTTGACAAAGGCGAGGAAACCACCAATAAGGCTAATGACATCCAATATACTGCATGAATCCCTATGTGTGAATAGATGTCTTGTCGTCGAACACAAGGGAAACCACTTAGTCAACGATCAATGATGAAATGTCTACTGCTGGGTTCAAGGTTACCTACCAATGATGAAAGTAGGACCAGGGTGCATGATAGGACTACAATATCATGTGACTCTGAGAAAAATTGAGGGTATGGCTGACATGCAAAGTCAAGAGTTCTAAGAAATGGCCAACACAGGTTGATAGAATTCCTTTGAACAAGAGCATGAGACATATGTAAGACTCCGGCAGCATAGACTCAATGATGAAACCATGAGATGTAGTAGGCATCAATGAAATTCTCTATAGGGAATGGAAGAGTAACCAGTCGGTAGAGAAGACTCTGTAACGAGCTCAACTTCCTAAGGCCATGCTAATCCCAAAATTATGATGACAAATGGACTCAATAACTTTGTGCTCTATTCAAAGGCGACACGACTGCCGCCAATATAAGATAATACTCTCTTCCCTCCCGTCTTTTTTTGTTTTTTCATAGACAAATGAATGTTATGATACAGAGGAGGAAATGCATGTCGCAAGTAAGCAAAACTAGTTTCAGCAGTGGAACATACCTATGCTCAATGCAAGGAGATACATGCGGGAGATGTACACTCGAGGGGATGTTCTCTCCTAGGCATAGGGTGTCAAATTGTGAAGGATATAAACGAGGCTCTGTTTGGTTGAGGATACAAAAATTACTTAGGTAAATGGTTTATAACGCAAAGTGAGAACCGGCTATAGGCTCAATATTGCAAGAAAGAGAATGAGATGCAATCACAACTTAACACAAAAAAAATGTCATTTTTTATGACATTTAGTCTACTTGGTGTGAAAAAGGGATAAACTTGTGCCAAATAGACGTCCTTTCAAATCCAATTTACGTGTGAAACAGACAAGTTCACTCGACAATCTTTTCATTTTTTGAAGAGGAGTTGGAAAAGAGCTTAAATTAAACTCAGTTAGTAGTCCTATAGGTATAAGACAACATGTTTATGAGTGAGAAATGAGGCTCAACATAAAGTCATGTAATAGCTATAAGGGACTCCCGGTCCTAGTAAAAAACCTCGGCATGGGCACCAAATGAAGCAGGGAATCTAACTAGGGCACCCATGTTTGGTAAGTCTCTACCACTTGATAACGACACTACTTATAGCAGATGGAAGGTTCTGTGTTGCAACAAATGGGTTCGTACCTAAGGCATAAAAAGTGACAGTTATAGGATAATGCAAAAATGCATGATGGAATGGATACCTATTCTATATGCTGGGTAGTGAAAATACCTGCCCGTGGTGATGAACAACCAACATAACGTTGAAATCCGTAAAGATCCCTGGTGAAAACTACAAAAACCAACTCAATCGACCTTTGTATTAGTCCATTAGGCAAAAAATGACTCAAAACTATAGAAAGTGTGTAAAAATTGTTATAAATAGTAACAAAACCAAAAATTACTATGTCATTTTGACTTTTTACCCAAATAGTGAAAATTGGACCAAAATACCTCTGAGATTCAACCAGTGATTGCGAGAGCGTCAAGAAACGAAATCAGAAACCATATGAACCAAGTAACTCCTCTTCCCCTCCTCTTCCTTTCTAGTGGATTAAATTTTTAAATTAGGTTTCAAATTTTGAGTAAATTAAGGCGTAAATTGTGTAATTCAGTGTACGTGGGTTGTCCCTTATTGGGTAGCATATATGATGGGTTACACGTGACTGTGCAAACTACATGGAATGTATACCCATCCCTATATGCGACTGTAAGTGAAGCAACTCACGTACAAGTCCGTAATCAATAACTTCTATGGTTTCTAACTCAAAATTTGACTTTTCTCTGCTAGAATGGTGCTTGAATGGAGGGAAAGAGAGCACGAGGAGGTAGATGTTGCTATGGACAGAGATCTGGGGGCCCAAATGGCCTTGAAAATATGTGGATTATATAAATTTTGGACACTCAAAGGGATGAAGGCCCAGGTGAGGTTGCTTGAGATGCTTGTGGGTTACTAGGACCCTGTCAGTGAAAGCTTCAACCTCGATGGGCAACCATTGAGGATTGAAGTAGAGAATATCTACTTTTTGACTAGATTATCATGCTGGGGAGATGTTGTAAACCTTAAATCACAGGGAGTAGGGAACAAAATGAAAATATAGAAGTACATAGACGCCCACTATGTAGCAGGGACTTCGAAGGTAGGGAGTCAACTCCCTATCCGAGAAATAAACAATCCCAACCTTAAAATTGTTGTCCTCGTGTTGACTAGGATCACAGGCTCGACTTCGTTGCACCAGGCATCAAGGTCGCTCATGTTCTATGTTGTAGAGTGCTTGAGACCCACAGTATATGATTGGTGTACCTCACTACTGGAAAATATGAAGAGCCAGTTGACAGAGTGCAAACAGGGTAGTTAGAGGAACTTCGGGTTTGCCTCTATCTTATGCAGTTTTTTATTCAAGCGACTTTCGGGTTTGGAACCTAGAGTTGAGATTCTTCCGAGAGGACCTCGCTATCCAACCATGGTACGATGGACTGAGATAATGAGATGGCAGGGGGGAGGTAGGGTGCCCACACCCTACAATGAGGATTTCTTCTACTGGTGGCAGTGATAGGTTATTTCTTTGGATGACTATATCTATGCAGGGATCGAATTCAGAGGGGATCCAGACATGCCACTCCCACCAGGGACTGCCTACGGGGACATAGGTATGTCAAATGTTTTTAAATATTTCATTTTTTTGTATTTTTTATAGTAGAAAAAAAACATTTTTGGATGATGCTTAAGTACTAACTAGACACTTGTGTAACGTAGACATGGGTCCGCGACAACTGGAAGGGATTCCTCGACATCGACAGAGGAACTGGGGAGATGAGGTGGTAGGAGGAGAAGCTGAGAGAGTCCTATAAAACGTGCAAGGAAACATGTCTCGTTTGACTCATAGGATTCCCATGGTTCAGGTAGAGGATCTGTCGGAAGCCATGCAACGACAAGTGGTTGGTGTGCCCAGAGCTTGGGTGTGACTCTTTCGGCATCTCACAAACACTGTAGTTTGTTACCATGACACACATATGGCGCCATAGGAATAGATGTCGTGGATATTGTAGTACCGGATGTATATGTGTATATAAACACCATATTTTTTGAAATATATATAAAACAAGAATCTTCGGCTTTACTTATATTTACAATGTGTACATTGATGAGTTGATTTTCTTTTCTTTAGTTATGTGACAAATGACAATCTAAAACGAAATTAGCATAAGCATCGGATACATGATTAGAACTCCTAGGAATGTGATAATAAGTAATAAAATCAAATTGTCGTTCTAAAAGATGTACATGTAGGAATTGTCAGACTAAAGTAGGATCATGCACGCGGTAACTTTCGTTCAACTGACATACTACTAATAGGGAATCCAGGCGAACCTCTAAAGAGCGAATACCATGTGAGATAACATTGTGCAAAAGTTCTATAATGACACTATATTCGGCCACATTATTCATGGATGGCCCTAGGCATACGCCACCTGAAGACACCAGTAGACCCTCGGGTGAGTAAACCACCCAAGCGGTGGAATCCAAGTTATGTGTATGAGGAATGGCTCCGTCTGTGAATCCTAGGTAGACTGATGACTTCGTTGACATCTGCCAACCAAGGGAAAACTCGATAAGAAAGTTGAGAAAGAAAAGAAAGGGAAAATATATATACACTAAGCTACATTAGTATACAAAGAGTTATGCCCGAGCTTGGGGCTCAAGCATAATATCTTTTCAAGTAGAGCCCATTCCTGGGCTCGGCCAACATATTCCCTTCATAATATTCTAACTCATAGGCTCCTTTTTCTAAGACACGTCGCACGATATAAGGACCATGCCACATGGGTTTAAACTTGCTTGCCCCGAGTGGTTCTTTGGCTTTATCATATAATAGGACCAAGTCACCCTCAGCGTACAACCGAGGATAGACAAAATTATCGTACTGGACCTTGACACATCTTTTGTTCGCCTTGATAGCCGTAGAGGCGTCTCGACGCTTCTCCTCAAGACTCTCTAGGTGTACAAGGCGTCGCTCGAGATCGAAAGTATCAGGTAGGAGTGTGACTGCCAACTTAAGAGAAGAGATTTCGCAATCAATAGGTAATATCGACTCCNACTAGAGAGGGGAAAATCCAGCAACAGTCTTGACCGAGGTTCGGTATGACCAAAGTGCGGGATATAACATAATGTGCAAGTCGGACTTACTTTGATTGACAATTTTTTGCAAAATGGTCTTGAGAGACTTGTTGATGGCCTCTACTTGTCCATTTTCCTAGAGGTAATAAGAAGAAGAATGACCATGTCTAAACCCCAACTTAGATGCTAGCTCTTCCATCATTTTGTTCTGAAAGTGACTGCCATGATCAGTGATAATCTCACTTGGGATACTGAATCGGGCGATAATTTGATTGAATACGAAGAAGGCGGAAGTATTCCCGTCGGATTTAAGTGTAGGCATGGCCTTGACCCACTTAGTAAAGTAGTCGATGACCATGAAAATGTGTTTATGCCTCCCAACCGAAGTTGGGTTCCAATCTACAAAGTCCACCCCCCACTTGGTGAAGGGACCGACTGTAGTGTCCCCAAGGCCGAGCCCCGTTGTAAACCATGTTCTAAAAGGAATTGAAATTATGTTTTATAGGCTGGTGAGCCAAGTTTTTATAAGCTGGAGGCTTATGTGTTTGTTAGGCCAGGGAGCCTGAGTGTTGAAGGCCAGGAGCCTGCTGTTGTATATGTAATCATGTAGAACAATTAATAAAATATAAACACCGCCATGTGCAGACCGACCACGATGAATGAGTGAAGGGAGACTGAGCATCCATAGAGTGGGCAAGGAATTAGGGGCTGGAAGGTGGGAAAAGGGGCTAAGGTTGAGCCTAGGGGCTAAGCCTAGGGGGCCTTAAGCCTGGGAATAATATTTTAATATTATCCCAAAAGACATGTGCATTTTATGTTTATCCTAAGTTTCTGGCAAGGGGAGAACATGCAAGGGAGATGTGTGCTGGTGGAACGCATGCAGTTTCTTGGGTGACAAGTGTCAACCCTGACGCATGAGAATAAATCGGCCAGGGTGAGCCGTGAAAAGGTTCCTCTCTCATTCTACCCAATGGTCTGAATGCGTACGGGCCCTGGATAGTACTACCAACTCGACTCCTGCAGAGAACCTTCGTGCGTCCCTGTGATTCGAAAAGTCTGTGTCTGGCTCTAAGGAAACCAGTGTGTATATTCCCTGAACGAGAAGCCTGCATGGATTTGGGAAAGAGTCTATGTTTGTTCTGGAAAGCTGGTATACCCTTCTCTGTTCTAATCTGGGGAGTCTGAATCGACCCCTACGTGGATGACTCGTCACGCATCCTTGATAATCCAAAATGTGAGTCTATTCCGTGTTGCCAAATTGAGAAAACAGAAGTGTCTCGTCCCTGGTAAGCCTGGTTATACTGTTGCACCTATCTAGAGCTTCCCTGGGGTGTTCGTGTCTGGATTCCCGTGGAATGTGGTGGACGTGTATTGTTTGATCTTGTGTGGCTTGTTGGCCAGTTTGTACAACACTCTCTCCAGGTGAGAGAGGTGGTTGAAT
>SNQJ01S0048056.1:71141-91998 GCA_010110895.2 Picea sitchensis
GGTGACAGAGAAGGTGTATACTCCTGGGGTGGAACAGGCATGTGGGGAATGAGGGTCTGTGGGCAGTGAGCGTGGGAGGTTCCTTGGAGATAATTCCTTCCTTGTGGTTGTGTGTTGTTTTCCCTGTAACCTCAGCCTAGCCTAGATTTCCTTGCCTTGGGGTGGATCTTAGTCCCAGCTCGGGGGTGACCCATTGCTGAGTTGATGAGCAGTGCGGTCTAAGGCTGGGAGGTTCGTGGAAGGCCTGCACTTGGTTGGTGGATTCTACCACTATTAAAAAGATAAGTATATGTTTATGTTTTAATCATGTTTTTGCATGACTCTACTGCTTATGTTATCATGATTTCCACTGTGTATATGAATTAGTATGAAATGCTATTGATTGTTAATTATGGTAGTAACTCATATGAATACTCTGTGTAGAAGGTGTTTATTTGTTTAAATGAATGGGATTATAATACCTGTATGAGTTATGTATAGAGTGGTGTTAAAGTTTCCTTTTAAGAGTGATAAAGTGGTTAGTAGCATAAAAGGTGTGCTACACCGACGATAATGACTAGGTGAAGAGCGGTTGGATGTGAGTGCATTTTCTGAGTGAACACCTGGAAGGGGTGACACTTCTTAACTGCTTGATTACAATCTTTAAATATAGAAGGCCAGAAATAACCATCTTGCAAAATTGTTTGGGATGTCACAAGCCCGGATAGATGACCACCACAAGCCCCACTATGGCAATCGTTCAAGACTGACTCGGCCTCTCCGTGAGTTAAACAAATACGAAAGATATTGTCTATTCCTCGGTGATACAAAGTGTCATCGACGATAGTATAATTGTTAGCTTGGTATCTTACACGTCGTCGGTCATCTCATGAGAGATGTTGAGGAAAATTCAAAGTTTGAAGATAGAGAACAATGTCTCCATACCAGGGGTCGGACAACAAGACAAGAAAAATGTGTTTGTTCACAAACGAATCAACATGGATAAAATCCTCATCTAATCGTGGGAGGTCAGATATTAACTCTACGAAGACTAGTGATTTCTTGGATTTCACAAAAGTGAAATCGAGATCATATTCTTGTAAAATGACAATCCATTTATTATATTCCCCCCCTATGATATGCCTGGTAAGGATGTATTGAAATGGATTGACAACGACAACCACATTGGTCTTGAAAATTAATGTATAATGACACAAACGTTGGACTGTGTGAATGGCAGCCAAAGCTATATTTTCAACGTGAGAATAATTAATCTTAGGACCAACTAAGTTTCGACTAAGATAGTAGATGACGTGCTCACAGATCTCATCATCCTCTTGAACCAAAACCATACAATTGTCTCCTCAGACACGACGATATAAAGCAAGTAATCCCTACTGTAGTCTAGAGACTTCATTAGAGGCATCGATACAAAGTATTTCTTCAAAGCATCGAAGGAATCTTAGGCTCGCTCATCCCAGATAAAAGGGGTGTCCTTCTTCAAAAGACGCATGAAAACCTTAGTGATAATGGCATAATTTACTATAAACTGACGTAGAAAGTTAGCTTTCCCTTGTAAACCTTGAAGTTCTCTAATAGTGCGCAGGGGAGGCAATCAAATTATTGCCTCAACCTTTAACAAATATACCATGATCCTAGTCTCAGAAACTAGAAATCCCAGAAGACGACCAAACCTAATGCACAAGATGCACTTATGAGGGTTCAACCGGATTCTATAGTAGCAACATATTTCAAAAAAAATATGAAGGTACGTAGAGGATCCGCTCTCTTACGAGAGTAAGCAACGATATCGTCAAGGTAAGCTTCAACTATATGCTTAAGATCATGAAAAGTGAAGGTCATGGCATGTTGGAAGTTTTCTCCGACGTTTTTAAGCTCGAAAGGCATTTTCCGATATGCGAAAGTACCCCAAGGACAAACAAATGTCATCTTGTGTTGATCCTCAGGTTTAATTTGAATTTGGTTATACCCTGAAAATCCATCCATAAAAGAAAATGCTTCACTTCCCACACACTCATCGAGAATATGATCGATGAAAGGTGTCGGGAAGTTGTCTTTAGGACATGCCTTGTTCAGGTTACGAAATTCCATACATACACGGATAGTTCTTTTCTTTTTATTCACAGGAACGGGTTTGGATACCCATTCAGTTAAGGGAACCAGGTAGATGAAGCCATAATTAAGTAACTTCTCCACCTCTGACTTAATAGTAGGGGCCTTCCAGGGATTGATAGCTCTAAGACGTTTTCGAATAGGTATAGCATCTACATCAGTTCTAAAATCGTGCTCGACAATACGAGGGTCGATTCCTCGCATCTCTTCATATGACCAAGAAAATACATCTCGAAATTCCTTGAAGAGTTCGGTGTAGATCAGGATTTCTTCTGGCGAATAATCTGCACCGATATGTATGTTTTCAATCTTGCCAGGGGTAAGAGAGATGTCGATCGTTATGGTGGGATAAATACTCGCCATATTTTCCTCGGAATAAATGGCGTGCGTATCAAGTGGAACTACGACGTGACCGACTATCTCAATCAAAGTAGATCGAAAATCATCTTGTTCGATCCTCTTGAGCTCTGGGAGAAAATAAGAGTGGTGATGCATATCATCCCAAGGCTTGTTGGAACCATTCATGGCTTTGATGATAGCTTCGTCCGAAGGCAAAGTCCCATCGAGGAAATCATGCGAACAGGATAGTGAAGCGGCCCAAATGAGCCTAAGAACGGGATCCTCCTCATTTGTCAGCGAGGTAATAGGGTTGGGATCAGCAGAAGAGTCAAGAACAACTTGATACACAATCTCCACTGCCGATAGTGGCATGGACATTCCAACATGCAACTGAACTTCACAAAATGAAGTGGGGGAAGGTAGGGTCCACAGATCACTAAAATAGGAAATGCGGAAAGGAATGGACCTCCATGTCGAAACATGCCTATTGGACATGGCGTAAACGTGGTGACTCGGTGTCGTGAATTCGAAAGTACCCATAACAAAAGAATACATTTCAACATCGACGTTCTCAGTTGTCAGTTGAGAATTGTTGATCACAGGGATCGATGGTCCAACAAATGCATTGGGACTAGAGTACGCAAAGGATAACTGGTCGATCGTCATGATCTTCCCTTCATGAGGAAAACAAAGAGTATGGAAGACGAACGATACAACGATGACCATAGAATATGTCCAATTGTGTCCTAGTAACAAGTTATAATCAAGAGGTGCATCAACTACCTCGAACTCCACTTCTATTGTCTTCCCACCTAACTGGACCGGAAAGGCATGAAGAATACCATGAGGGTGGAAGGAATGACCGTCAAAAGCAGTCAACATGTTCGACGATTTAGAAAGAGTTATAGAACCAAGATCTTTCCAACAGATAGGGACATCACACATGTAGCAATGCCTTCATCAACAACCGCATGTTTGATGGTATACTTTGATTACCCCATGAGGATTTGGAATGCCACATGGTAAGGCAAGCAAGGCTTCACATCCGTGACATCAAACTTGATAACTTTTGAGCCATTGGGTTCTAGAGCTCCTAACGCAGATAGTAAGGCATTCCTCTATGAATAACACATTTGGAGTACCTCCAAAGCTGACATCACACAAGGGGTTTGACCCAGGTCCTCAACAATAGAGTAGTTTTGGGTGGTTCTAGCATTTGGATTGTGGGTAGAGCTCTTGATCACTCCTTTCAGAATATGAGGCAGTGGCTCTGGTTTTTCAATCTATAAATTTGTCTCAAGAGGAGGAGGAGGAGATTCTAGACCAGGAATAGCCTGTGAAGAGATACAATCGTGAGATCAAGTGGCTACATTAACTTCCACATCGACCATATTGATACACAAATGGTCGTCGTCTTGCAATGACGGGTTTTGACTCCTACCAGTCACATTTCCGTCATTTGAGGAGCTCGAGGCCATGTGTTGGTTATGTGGAAAATGATTTGTCAACACGACGGGCGGTAGAGATAATAGCCTCGCAACTTCCACACGTTTTGGGCATAAATGGGTAAGGTGATCATCTGTACAAATATTACAGGGAAATTTCACCTTAGGTCTTTCTCTTTTTCCCTCTCCAGCATTAGTATTTGTCTTCTCATTATTACCATTGTCCTTGGGTTTATTATTATTTTTCCCACCCTTACGATTATTACGTCCTTTCTACTTATTCTTGCCTGGTTGTTGGTTACCATTTGGGAAGGTCGACGATTGCACGGAATTTACATCCGTCGACTGAGTGGGATTGGAAGACATGGACGAAGTTGTCCCTCTTGCAATCTGGTTTACGGAAAACTCTTTCAAATGTCTTGTCACCGAGTCTATGGATTTTACATTGGTGGAGCCTACAATGCCATCGACGTGAGGTCTGGTTTTTTGTCTAGGGTCATAATTTGACAGTGGTGCATTCGAAAGAATGTGGTATAACATCCCAGACTGAGCGTATATAAGATCTAACTACTAGGATTTAAAGATCGCTTCTTCCTTAGTGGTAACCCTAGATGTAGCAACATCATTTGATATAGGAGGGTGTAGAGACTTAAGGAACCATTATAAAGGAAAGCTCAAGGGTATGGAGGTCTTAATCAACCTCTTTCATCTACACCACTCCTGGATATGATCCAAGATGTGAGTGGCAATGTCCTAGCGTAAATTCGACAGAATTTCTAATCCAACATCGTAACGAACTGGTAATTGGAAGTGGTTAAGGAATACCAACACCATCTGACTAAAAGTCCCATATGCCCCCCTAGGTAGGTTAATATATGATTTCTCAACAACTCCAATGAGGGTGCGTTGAAATAATCTTAACCGAATAGAATCGTCATTAAGGGAATTTGAGGAGCACCATAGGTGAAAGGTAGTAATGCGATCACCATGATCCTCACCATTCTTTCCTTTGCATTTCAGAATGCTTGTAGGAAGCTTGGTGGGGATGGGGGGCCATGTAGGATCATGACTCATAGGGTCGTTCATAAACTTAGACAAGTCTGGCAGATTAAGCATGGCTAGAAATGAGAGACGGGTTTGTGGCATTTGGGCCCAATATCCTTGGAAAGATTGTGTTTGAGGAACTGCAGCCCATCCAGGGTTCTGGTAAGCACCATGGCCTTGTCCAGGATTGTAAGGACCTCCTATGGGATGATTCATAAAAGGTTGGTTGGGCATCATTCCAGTAGGAATGTTCTGATGGGGGTTATAAAAATTTCCCCCAGTCAGGTTGGATCCGGGTTGGGGGTTTCCCAAAGCATGAAAATGACCTCCTCTGGGTGTGAATTCGGAGGATAGAGGTGGATTCGTCATGCCAAACATATTGGTCGGAATTGACACCAAGGAGGTAGGGGTATAAAACGAAACTTGAGCAGAAGCTTGTCCGCCAGGTTGATTGTTCCACCCAGAAGAAAGAGGATTATACCCGGGGTTAAAAGTAGGAATGCCTCCCATATTAGGAGTCGTTTGAGGGATTTGAGAACCACCAAATGAAAATGGAGTATAAGAAGGTGTAGTGCCCCCAATCCCAATGCTAGCATTAGTGTCAACAATTGGGATGGTGTTTGAAAACTGTGAAGTAAAGTTCGACATACCATAGGAAAAAGGACTAAAGGCCATAGGGATGGACTGAACATTATAACCCGTTGAGTGACGAAGAGACCCAAAAGGGTTTGAGGCAAGAGATTCAACATTCACTTTAGGTCGAGCCATATAAATGATAGGTTCCTCCGACACTACAACCATTGTGGTTGCAGGAGTCGAAGGGGTGCCATTAACTATAGTGGGTGTGGGAGTCGAAGGACTCCCAGTGTTCTAAATACTAGGTTCAGTACTCATCCTTGTAGAATCACAAGTCTGAACAGTGGAGGTGTGTGTACCACGTCTAATAACTCTATGCCTTTTAGAAGGCAAATACTCAAAATCCGGTGGTAACTGTAACAAGCAACGGGACCGGCGGGGATGCTGGTCTGACTCCACGATGACTTAAGACTCTAAAGATGAAAAATAAATCCTAAGGCCAACTAGTAATCAAAGAGCACACCAAAAGTCAAACGACCAATATGCACACAAACAGGGTAAAGTGGATGAAAGTGGCCTCCCTCCCTAAAGAAGGTATGTCTCACCCAAGAGGGGTCTGAGACTCCCTACTAAAGATCGTAGGTAACATAATCAGTTATAAGGGCCCTCGTGGGATTAACAACCAGTTGGTCAGATCCCCCCGGAGAGGTAATCCTCCATAAAGGTTGTGTGTTGTCCGACCCTTATCTGACCCAGTGTACCTGCAGAATAACCCTTGCAAGTAAACTATGTGGCACCTAAGTCAAGCAACTAATAAAACACTTTATAATCGATGCACATGCGAGCAGTCGTAAGTCAGGTCCACCATATGGGTAGGGTAGAAAATCCTGAAACCTTGAAATCACTGCCTCTCACGGAGGTAAGGGAACTAACAAGATCCCCAAATACAAATAGATCCCTAGAAATATCTTTGACACTAATAAGGTATCGGGGGGATATCCCTTCAACCAACCTCGCGCGACCTCATGATTAAATCCAGTGTGAGCGGAGCCTCCTGATATTACCAATTATATAATGGATTTCTCCACTCCCTTTTTCAGACACATATGTTGATTTAATTGCCTTGGAGAAGTTTACTCACAAAATGCTATTCCAAGGCACTAAATCCTAAGTTAGTTTGTGCACCCTCGTGACTAATCAATTTTAAATTATAGCGTTAATTTTAGTGTCTGTGATTACTCAAAAATGTATGGTAGTGAAACTCATGATGTTATGACTCAGCAAGAAAAGTAAATATGAATATAATGCAAAGCCTTAACTTCAATTTTCAATGAATGATATGCTTCTAAAAACAATGCAATTTTTTTATTTCAACTCTGCAATTATGAAGTAAAAATGAAATCTTTCATTACATGCACTAAGCTAATGACAAGGACTCAAAAGGCCAAAATGCTCATAAATGTGAAATGCCTAATATTTTTGTATTTTTTTATATAAGAGAAATGAAAATGCATGGACTTAACAACAACTTGATATGTAAAACTCTACTATGTATAGAAATAGACAACTCAAGTAGGATACCAAGCAACAAGACACCCAACCCAATGTACAAGGACAATCAAAATGAAAAGGTGATGAGAAAGACTCCGCCCAAAAATTGAACCCCAAACAGGTTTCCTTTCATCCCACAGGCACTTAACAGTCACTACAGAGACCCAAGAAGGCTCAACAAACATCAAATCCCACCCAGCGACCACCAAACCCAGCTAACAAGCAAAGAAGGCTAATGTACGTGCATGTTCAAGGAAACAGAGCATATGTATGCACCTTGCAGAGGGACAGCCTACGTATATACGAGACTGTCAAGAAAAAAACCACGTATATGTTTCAAAAAACAAGGCTAGGCAAGGGAGAAGGCTAAAAACTCAGACCCATAGTGAACAGAGGCTATCAAGCAATGATATGACAAGAAACGCAATAGGAACGAGAGCAATCTAAGGAGAAAATTACTCCAAACCCTAAGAAAGAAGATTCAATCCCTAGTATGTTCGCCAATTCTGTTATGAGGAAAATATCTCTATGGCTAGGGTAAACCACAACAGACGGGAATGACTGCAGAAATCAACTCTATTCTCAAGTATGTTATGTAAACAAATATGCTAGCAAGAAAAGATAAAAGGCCTACCTCATTCAAACGTTCGATAAAGTCCACCATCGAGCACTTGACCCAAAGAAATATACTTGCAACTAGTCCTCAACAACCAAGCAAAGTAAGCATATGGTGATAATAAATGATGTTAGCACATTCAATAGCATAATCCATTAATAAACATGACAAATATGCCCATGGAATAATAATTCAAATATTTTCAAGATATCAATTGGAAGGGAAAAGAGTATTTCTATTAATATATGATCAACATAAGTGAAAATGTTACATATTTCCATGTCAGCACGGTTTGGAACCGAGAAACTAAGTTCCTTCCAGCTAGGCCTCCACCACTTAAATCCTCCACCAAAGGCAATCTCATAAAATAGAAACAATGAGGTTCTCAATCAATAAGGGAAGAGCTTGGGGGCTGGACACTGTGTTCATAATCAAAGGACAAAGGGATGCAGACTCAATATGAAGTAAATAATTTCTCTAGAGTAACTTTGCTCTCAAAGTTGAATTCTTTCTCTCATTTTCTATAGTTCAGAATTGGCCCATTTATAGCCTTCAAATGGAACTGAAGGGCCGATTCAGAATGTTTCTAGTATATGGAAGGCCAAGGATCATAGATCTCCTATCGTGACATGGAAATCCGACATTAATTTTCATTTTTTCGCACAAATTCCGATGTACGTGGGCTGTAGTGGTGCATCCTACGTATACGCATGTTGTATAGTAGGCAAGATGTGTATATGTGGAAAAATATGTATTTTTATCTCTGGATTTTAGAAACAAGGATGATAAGTCTGCATAGGGAAATGGAAAAAGGCCTTATGTGCAAGATTGCATAGGGTGAGGCAAATCTTGCTATAACACATAGATATATCAAAGCCTCATGTACATGAAAAGTGTGGTTGGATTGGTGTCCCTGAATGACAGAGTGTTATGTTTATGTTGAAATGATTTTACAAGCTCAAGTATTCAAATGTACAACAACATCTCCCATACAAAGTTCATGAGTTAGTTGGTCCTCCAGAGATCAGTTATCATTAAAGTCAGTTAAACATGTTTAAGAAAGAGTTGTCAGTTTATTAAGTCATTTCTTTGAGTCAAGTATTTTTTGTACTGGTTCGTGGTAAACTGAAAACCACTTTGTAATGACAGATGCATGTTTGTGGTTAGCCTAAACCACCTAATGTAATGAATAGTTCGTGATAATGTGAAACCAATTCGAGTTTGTAATGGTTAAGGGTGAGCCAAGGAAAACCCTGGGTATGATGTAATGGTTAAAGGGTAATCTATAGAAAACCCATGGGAATATCAAGGGTAAGCTAAAGAAATCCTTGATATGAAGATAATACAATCTATATGATTGACTCAGATACAACTCATGAGGACAATAACAATTGAAGAAATAGATGCATATGAAGAAGACTGAAGATGATGAAGACGACTCAAGGCATCCACATTAAATCATACGTATTCATTAAGGGGGAGTATGAAGGAATAATTCATACTTATGATATGATAAATTATTCTTCATGAAAATAGACTTATTCTCAAAGTCTACGTATGATGAAAGACAAGGACAATGAGTGAAATTAGGGATGGAGATCACATGGAGATATTCATGGAGATATTGTGGAGATGGTTATGCTATATTGAACATCTTGTTGTAATCACCTCAATTCTATATTATGAGGCCTCACGAATGTATTAGTGTGACAGAGATATATTATTATTATTGTACATTAATGAAAATGTGATTTTGTGAGTATATTGGTGTTCTTTTGATGATTTATGTGTGTTAATATTTGTTGTTTGTTGCTCTTGAAACCGACAACTTGTATGCCACTAGAGAAGCTATAGGGAGTGGTTATAAAGAAGCCTCTCTTGAGTCCTTTTGTGATTATCTATTTGGAGAGAAAGATAAGCTTGTGCAACTTGGATTGATCATCACTACGGGTACATCCAACAAAACCTTAGTGGTCCAACAGAAAGATAAATCTAAGAATACCAAGAAGAAACATACTTGCCAAAATAACAAGAAAAACAAGGGTCCCAAACCCTCTTCTTCATCCTCTGTTCCTAATGGTTACAAAAGAGAAAAATCTAAAAATAAGAAGACTGACAGACATTGTAACCTTTGTGGGAAAGATGGTGATGTAGAGTCCAAATGTTTTAAGAAGATGGAAGCTTTGGAAACAACAATGAAGAAGCAAAACATTAGTATTGATTCTTCTTCTTCTCACTCTTCTTATCATGGACATGCATTTTATGCTTCTAGTTTCTCCTTTAATGCAACTTCTATGTCTTCTTTTGATGAGTGGCTTATTGATTTTGGAGCATCTTATCATATGGCTAAGAATAAAGTCATATTTTTTGTTCTAAATGAATGTAACACCAAGAAAATATTGGTTGGCGATGATAGATCTCTTAGTGTTGTAGGATATGGAATAGTTCAGGTAGATAATGGTCATTTCAATGATATATTGTTTGTTCCAAATATTTCCTACAAACTTTTATCAATATATCAAATCACTCATTCAGGTGAAGGTAAAACCGTAGAGTTTTCACCCCACCGAGTTCTAATCAAGGATCTAAAATATCGTAAGCATGTTCTTGCAACTAGAATTGTTGATGATATTACCAAGTTGTACAAGTTTGATAGTTACTTTGGGTTATCATCTTTTCCATCAGTTTTTGTTTCTCGTAGCAATGACTTGAGAAAACTTTGGCATGAGCGGTTTGGTTGTCTAAACTATCGTTCATTGTAGAAAATAAATATGTAATCAACAGATGGTGATTGGACTTCCTCTTGTTTCTTGCAGAGATGGTGTTTGTCCCATCTATGTTCTCGGTCAACATCATCGAGTCAATTTTGAAAAATGTGCCTCTTGGCACGCCTCGACCCCTTTGCAACTTGTTCACAGTGACTTGTGTGGTCCACTTTCTTCTCCTTATTTTTCTAGGTGCAAGTATTTATTAATTTTCATTGATGAATTTTCTAGACACACTTGGATTTACCTTTTAAAACTTAAGAGCGAAGTGTTTGACAAGTTTTTGGCCTACAAGGCCCTTGTAGAAAAACAATATGGTCATCAACTTCAAATGTTAAGAATAGATAATGGAGGTGAATATTTGAACAATTTTTTTACAAGTTACTTCATTGCACAGGGCATCCAAATGCAACACATTGTTCTATATACACCACAATAAAATGTCGTTTCTAAGAGAAAGAATCACACATTAAAACAAATGGCTAATTGTATGATCCAATATAAGAGATTAAGTCTACATTATTGGAAAAAATCCATTAACTGTACAAATTACATAGTCAATCACACCCACAAAGGCTCTTAAAAATATAACACGAAAAGAAGCATGGAATAAAATTAATTGAAATGTAAGTCACTTCTGTCTATTTGGTAGTGTAGCATGGGTTCACGTTCCTAATGAGAAAAGGAAAGCATTGCAACCTAAAAGTGAGAAGTGTATTGTAATATTACCAAGAACGAGCCCCAGTTGTATTTATAAATTGTAAACATGTTTTGTAGGTTGGTGAGCCGAGTGTTGATAAGCTGGTGGGATTATGTGTTACTAGGTCGGACAACCTAGGTGTTAAAGGCCAGGAGCCTGATTTTGTATATGTAACTATGCATATCATTAATAAAATATAAATATCGTTGCATGCAGACCGACCACGAAGAAAGAGTGATCGGGGACTAAGATTCCACAAGGTTGGGTAACGGAGGAGACTAAATGTGTGGGCCTAGGAGCTAAGCTAGGGGGATTACCTCTAAAGGGGATAATAATTTATTATTATTTCATAAAGGCTAAGGTGGACATGTTGAGTGTTGTCCTAAGTTCCTGTAAAGGGAACGTGTGCAAAAGGAAATACATGCAGATCCAGGAAGACAAGTGTCGACTTGGGCGCATGCAGTTAAAACTGATGAGTCAACCATGTTTGTGGACATTCTTCCAACCTCCGCAGGAGTTTGCTAGTCATTTGACCATCCAAATTCTAAACCCATTTTGCCTCTACAATTGACCTCTGCGTTGTTTCCTAGTCATGAACCCAGTGAGAATCCGTGGGAAAACTGACGGACTGAGCCGCATCTTCCGTGAAGCCCGAGCATCCCATATATGTCTGTGTCGTGTGTGTGTCATAACGGTTGGTTGTTGCGGCCATGCAGTTCCTCGATTGAGGGTGGCTTATGCCATCATTTGTTTCTTACTGATCCATGTTGTGTCTTAGTGTGGACGGTTGTTGTTTTTGGATGTCCATACCCAATTTCTGGTTGCTACTATCATACCTGTATGAATGAGTGTTGAACTGTTGTTATTGTCCTCACCTGGCTGGAGCTGAGTCGAGGAGTATGCTGAAGAAGCGGGTTTTCAGACCCGTGGTAGAAGAAGCAGGTTGTCAGGGCTGTGAGCAGCTCTCTCCAGGTGAGAGAGTCTGCTGGGAAGTGGTTTTCTCCCAGAGAGAGTCCAGCACCAACTACAAAGCTATGAGAATTCCTGATCCGACCTGTTGTCAAGACCCAGAGAGGGAGGTTAAGCACCGATGGACTATGCTTGTGAAGGTGTATACTCCTGGGTGGATCATGCATGTGGGGAATGAGAGTCTGTGAGTAGTGGGCGTAAGAAGGCTCCTAGAGAGAATCCTTTCGGTTACTTTGTGTAGTTTCCTGTAACCTTAACCTAGTTTAGGATTCCCTTACCCTGGGTGGAGCTTGGCACTAGCTCGGGTGTAAACCACTACTGAGCATGATGAACAATGTTGTATATGGATTAGAGGTTCGTGGAAGGTCTGCACGTAGTTGGTGGATTTACTCCAGCTAAAAGATAAGTATCAGTCTGTTCTTAATTTATATGTTATGCATGTTTGTGCTACTGATGCTTGAATGTTATCATGTGTTATGTTGCATGTATGAATTGTTGTTAATTCTATTTAAATATGAATGGTAACAATAACTCTATGTCAAAATTTGTTAATTGAATGCATATTATATTTTATGTGAATTTTCCGCAGTGGTAGCATTACCTAGTCTCTGTGGAGGGCTAGGGATGCTGTAGTTTGGTATCAGAGCTTTAAAGACAAAGTTAAGGTTGTGTTGGTAGTGTTGCCCGACCTTTGGAAGGTCGGGTATGTTACAAATTGGTATCAGAGCCATGGTTCCAACACTGAGCCTGGATGGGCCATGTTAGTGAAGCGAGAGTTTCAGAAGGAGTTTTTGTCGAAATGGACAAAAAACAAATTATGACCCAAGGTTTCAACATTGATATTGGATGGGATGGATAAGTGGTCATTGGACCCAAGGTTTCAAGTGGAAATTGTGTATGGAGGACCAATTTCGAAGCTCATAACATTCCTGAGTGCCAAGAGGTTACCTTGGTCGTGTTACGAAGCTTAGGAGGAGTAACAATGTCGTAAAACCACGACAGAAGTGGTGTTGGGTCGTAGAGTAATGTGGACCTTAGGATCTATTCAGAAGAAGGGGAATCCTTCATGACCATCAGATCTGGTAATGTTATGAGGCAGTTAGCTGTGAATTCCTTTGGAAATTCGTAGAGTAATAGAGTTTGTTATGCACAGTAGGATCTGTTCAGAAGGAAGGGAAATCCCTTACGACTGTCAGATCTGGGGAAGGTGCAGAAGGGTTAACCTGGAAGCCCTTTGAACTTCGTGACTTCAGTGAAGTCTGATGCCAGAAACAAGAGAAGGGCCGAAGTTTGAAACTCCGAAGTGACATGGCATGGTGATGTCACTTGGTTTGGTGTGGACACATGGGTTGTGCACCACATGTCAATGGGTTTTGAACCCATAGAAGTTTGAAATGGCAGATGGAACGTGACGTATGACACCCATCTGATTGGGCCACGAGTCAACCACTAGTATTCTTCCATGTAGCTTGTCGTATGAACTGGGCTAGTGGGGCCAAGGTTACGTAACGTAGTTACAGGTCAGAGGACCCACACTGGTGTTGATCATGATACATCAAGATCGACGGCCAGGAGGAATTGCAGGGACCCAAGTTGCACGAGAGTTAATTCTCCAAGGTGGTCCCGCAATCCAAACCGCGGTTTCATCGAGGGGTTACGTGTCAGCGTTAGAAGAATTGCGAGATGAAAGGCGGGTTACTCCAAACCACCTTTGCATGCCCCCACAATTGGAAAACATTAAGTGATGTGATGTAATGACGTCACCAAAGGTGATTGGAAATGTTCAGAGATTAACAGTTCAGATGCACAGATGTGAAATCCTTCAAAGTCCTGAAGCTTCGAAGTTATGGAACTTAGACGCCGAAGGTTCCATAGTAAGTGTCAGTCGTCGGATGCTGAGTATACATGGACAGTTGATCCAGCCTACTTCGCGAGTTCGGTAATATGGAACTCCGAGAGATTGTTGTGTGGTTCTTTGAAATCTTCTGAAGCTGAAGGCTGGAGTAAGAACCTAGTGATCTAGAGCTTGGTCATGGCCTGTGATCACATGGATTGGGGATGGAGAGAAAGGAGCTAGTGCCCGAAAATGATTACAGAGAAGAGAAGAGCTCGAAAAGAAAATGAAATCTGAACGTTTTCTTAAATCAAATTGGTCTGAATGCGTAAACTGGTGAAGTATTCAATAAGTTTCAATTGTTTCTCTTCTTTGAGTTTTCGAGTGCAAGAAGTGCACATTGTCCACAAGGAGTGCATTGACAGAGGTAATTTAACCTCAGAGAAGCTCAGGAGAGATATCATTTAACCTTCATCAACAACGATGCAAGGAGTGCACATGAAGAACTCTGTGTTGAGTTCAGAGAGAAAAAGAGTCACTGAGAACTATGTAGGGCTCTTCCAAGCGGGCATCGAGTGAGTGCAAGTGTGCATAGAGAGAGATATTTATCAAATTCAGGGAGAAGATTATCAGAGGAAGATATTCACAGAGCTATTGAACACTCTGTAGAAAACACTCAGCAAGATGTGCTTTGAGCAGAAGGTTGCCAGAAGGGCACAAAATTTTCCTTTGAAAGGAAATAGAAAGGCCGAGACCATTAGGAGACTGAGTAAATTGAAAATCTCAGAAGATATAATGCAAGGAGTGCATGGGGGATGGAATCATTCTAATTCCTAAAGATCAGAAGAGATAATGCTTACGAGAGTGAAGACAAGATCCAAGAGGTGGACTCGGAGGATAAATTTCAAAGGCCGAAGCCTTTGAACACTGACAAATCTTCCAAGGTGGAAGAAGTCAAAAGATCAGAAGGAGGAGCGAAAATAGTCATTAGATTGGTTGTGGGGAGGAGCCTGGACCATTAGATCAACATCCAACAGAACAAAGGAAGTGTAGAGGAGAGGAACGGATCCCATCTGTTAGTTCTGAGCGTGAAGGACCAACAAATGTTGGATCTAGGGGTAAGTGCACAAGACTTAACCATAGTGTGCGTAGGAGAAGTGGACTTGTCAAAGTCTCGAAGTCTTGAAGTGATTTGGGACCGTCCATCATCAAGGAGGACAGGTGGCATAAGATCCACAACTTCCAAAGTTTGTGGACAAGGAGGAGGAGAAACAACCGAAGTAAATCTTGGTCGTTGACCTGAAAGTGGATGCGTTGCGCCAGATCTGGAACTCCAGGTACAAAGCACTCTGGAGGAAAGCAGAGGATGAAAGCGTCGAATTCCTGAAGGAGATCTCGATCGTTGATCTAGGAGGAGGTCGAAGAACCGTTGATCTGGTCTTGGTCGAAAAGAGCCGAAGTTCATCATAATCGTTCAATTGTTGAGGACATGTGTCATTAGATCTTCCACTCTGGAAGATTTCCATGGGGGAAAAGCAGATAGTTGAGAGTTGAAACTCTCGAGGGCTGGAGAGTCGGAACCAATCGTAGCCATTGGTTTGGAAGGGAGCTACGTGTCGAAAGATCGTGGAGATCTGAGATCGTGCGTGAAAGGAGAAAAGGTCGTTGATTGTACAATTGGCCAGAGGCAGGTAAAGGATAGATAATAGTCATTGATCACGGATCATCGCCGAAAGTGAGAGATCGACGGTTAGGAAGAATTGTGGGGCCAAAAATTTCTCGTATGTTAAAAATCTGAGAGTGGGCCACAATTTATACCACGGTTTTAGAAAAAGGATACATGGCAGTTGGAGGTGAATTGCGAGGCGAAAACCGGTTGGTCTAAAACCACTCTTTCTCACTCTCGCAATCACACACTTATGTGAGGTCATAGCCCACGGTCTTATGAAGGAAAGGGCTAATGAAAAAGGGGTTGGCACCAAAAACTTGGAGTTTTGGAAGCATGCAAGAATAACCTGTGGGTCTTCAGGACCTGCACACAGAAGGAAAGGAGACCTATGTATAATTGTTTTGGGTTCAATCATGAGCCGAAGAGTCAATGCGACTCAGAAGTTTGAAATATCCTTTGACCGAGAGGTCAGCAGACCCCGCTGAGGTAGGGGCACTGCATCGAAAGTGATCAGGGCATAAATAGTCATGTACAATGACTACAATAAGAGCACAAGAATATTCAGGAATCCAGGAAGAATTGAAGACTTCCGGGATCAACAAGGAAAAGTTGCACACGGGAAAGAAGTTGCTGCAATTTCTGTGGCAACAAGTATGTTATGGCTTGTTGGGTCAGCCAGAGGAAAGAATGCTTGCATGTTTGCAAGTGTTGTTGGTGATGTTGTTGCATAAGGAGTGAAACAATAGAGAGCTGAAGTGTTGGTTATAAGTTTGATAAAAGAAGCATGAAAGCTTCTACTTCCATCAGACTTTCAGGTAGTATAAAATTTATTAATGGCAGTCATGCAGGTATGAGTTTGTATTACTCTTTTTGCATAATTACTGAAAGGAAATTTAGGTAAGAATTTCCTCATCCAGAGTTATTTTATAAAATCACATGATTATATTATTGAATGCATACCACTGGATGTGGTAAAGGCTGGAGGCCTGTATTAATTCAAATCTTTTTAGCTTTTGAATGCACACACTGACATAGTAGAATGTCACATTAATTTGGTTATGGGGTAATAACCAAAGAATCAAAGATAAGAACTGGTTATAGGAATAAATGCCAGTAAGCTAGTCATGTATGAGACCAGGACCTGGTTGGATATGGAAAGGTATGGATATGGAAAGGTTATGATCCACACAGGTACTAAAATATTCCTACTTTTAGATAAAACTTGGGCTGCAACCTTTTTGCTAACACTAATGAACACCACAAAATTATATTCTTGGTGTAGTGTTTGAGTTGAAAAGGAAGGCATCCAATTAATTGGGAAGATAATAGGAAGTGTGTGGAGAATGTGTCAACACATTGGCCAGAATTCCAACTCATAGATGGTGAGATACATGACTGAGACAAAGAGCATTATGTGATTCAATGCAAGGTGCGCTGATTAATTATGCATTGAGAATTGTACTCATGCATAGTAAGTGATAGAATTGTATACTAAATGCATTGATTGAGTGTTTTTCTAAGTACATGCATATATATTATTGTGTTATCACCATAACAATTTTCAGACAGGATCCAAGTCTCGGAAATTTAGCAAGAGCTACATCGTCCCGGAAGCATGATAGTTTGGAGAATTGATAATTTAGAGGACCAGGACATATCTAGCGGCATATGGAAAAATATAGCGGAGGCACACAAGGCATAAATCGACAGACCATCGATTGTAAAATGACCCAAATCAACGACTGGAGGCCATATCGGGCGATGAATTTGCACGGGACTTAATCATGTAAGGGCGGACCGGGGAAAACCATTGTGGTTTTTAAAATGGATGCACAATGCCTCCAGAGATATATCGGGATGAAAGGCATTTTTCCTGAAACCACTTTCGCCAAAGCCTCGATGTCACATGTTCCAATATGTCAAATCAACCACTCGTGGGGCGGGCGACGGTTGGTCAGAATCACCCCGCTTCACTCATTTGGTACTTCACAATCGTATGATGTCAGGTGAACACCGCCATATAACATACTTGAAAGCTAATCATTTGAAATAGATTAGCCAAGCGTGGTAAACCAAAGTACTTGTAAGTGACTCTGTCAGTGACTCATGATTGGAACTCTGTAACTATCGATTCTCAAGTATGAGGGTATCATCTCATCCGTAAGATTAACTCTCTAATTTCTGAAAGGAACATCTGGGTATCTGTGATACTGGGATACACGAACAAGGCCAATCAAGCTATATCCAGTCAAACAGGTCATTCAAGTAACATGGCATGTTTATCTACTGGTAAGATGGAAAGGTAAATTGCACGTATATTAGCAACTAAATTCCATACAGAACCTGCTATAGACCTAGGATTAGAGGTTATGATAAATCCCATCATGAAGTACCTAATCATCAACATGCCAGTTGTGAACAAGAAACAAAGCAAATGGCAGAAGACAAAAAACATGGCCGAAACAGCTGAAAGCATTGGGGAGAATCAACTGGCCTAGTTGATCAATCTGAAGAAGGAGATCGTTGAGTTGAAATAAATTCTTAGACTGGAATAAGTACATCTCAACATGTTTTGGACATATGGTGGTCGAAGAAAAGGGCCTAGATATGATGAACCTGTTCCTAACGGTCCCTTTAAAATAGGATAACGATTATTATAAATCATTCCTCCTTATAAGTCATCTATAAATTTAGAATTACGAGAAGTCTGAACGCTTTGAATTCCACAAGAAATTCCTCTATATATATTATCTCGGGGATATATAAAGGCGTGGAGAAAAGAGGAGCCTGCCCTCTGTGCAGGAAAACTTTTGTAAATTTTGGGGCTAGAATGAATATATAAATGCAGAGGCAGATTTTGGATTTTTTATGAAAAGATTCTAACTGACAGTGATATGAGTCTTGTTTTCCCCTCATAGTATGTATTTCCTGTAAGAATATATTTCATTTACACTTCTTTCTGTCTAAGTTGGAGATTTAGAGGCCCAGAATTCATTATTTGATGCTCTTGGCTTAGCAACTTAGATTGTGTTTCTTTCTTCTTAACTTATTCAGAATTCATCTTTGTAATGTTCTGATGTAGTTATGTGTTTATTTTTCCTCTGATGCCATGCAAAATTTTCAAATATAAACTTAGACTTACTGCCTGATTTAGCCTTTTCCTCTGAATAGTTCTCAGGTTTGATAATGTATTCTATTTATTCTAGACCCATAGCCCAAATGCCATCTTCCTTTCTCCAGTTATTTTATTAAAAACCCCCAACACAAACCAAATCTAGCCACCGATTTCCATAGATGTGCCTAGTGACACGAGAGAGCCCTCTCTGAGTTGAGCAGGCTAGTGTCTCAACTCTAAATCTGGTTGAAATAGTTTTTGTTGAAGGAAAATCTCCCTGCGGACAGGTAGATCGCCTCAAAGAGCTAGACTCTTAACTCTAAGACAAAAAGTGCTTATCATGGTCACTGACTTCCTTTTAGATCTATACAAACTAATGCATGAGGAGGAAGGAGAAAAGAAGTACCTTTTACCGATGTTTGTCCCTGCACACTCCGAGTTGAGCTCCAATCTTTCGCTCCTTGATAAACCCAGTAGACAAACAAAGTACGACCACTTCCTACTCTATCAAGATTAGTCTGAAATAGATCTATATACTAAAGAGACAAATTCATATGTGATTGAACACGAATTAGAAAGAAACAGGCCAAGAAGATTATATTAATGAGGACAAAACATTGCTTACAGACATAGATGAATTGCAGCAGCTTTGTCAAGTCCTCCTTGTCTACCCCTTGCTCAAAAGATCCACGATACGAATGATGATAGCTTCACCGATTTCTCCCTATGAGATCATAGGTCTCTTGCCTCCAAAATATCTTTGTTCCAACACCACTTATAAGATCATAAGTTTGGTGTGATTCTCTCTTTCCAGTCCCCTTTCACCATGAGAAAGCTTGCTTATATAGGCTTGGAGAGTCTTTAACCACTTGAGATATCCTTGGGGAAGTTGAGGATTTGCCTCCTTCAGTTAAGGATATGCCCTAAGATCATGGCTGGACTAGGGATTCGAATCCAACTGCCTTCCAAGAATGAAAGGATCCTTCCCCAATTCATCTCAACAACTTAACTATTTCCCAGAATAGGTAGCACTCCCTCAAAAGGACCATCAGAGTGTTGTAGCGGTCCCTAGTAGGCTTTAGGGGGGTGCCAACGCTCTCAAAATCCATAGCGCTCCCTCAAAAGGGCCAGAGGAGCTTTATAATGCTCCCAGACAGTGTAAGGGGGAGCGCCAGCGCTCCCATAAGAGGCATAGGGGAGCGCTCTCCTTCAAAAGCTTAGTTTTTTTTAGTGTTTTCAGATGGAAAAAGGTTCATGATCATGTTGACTCATTTATCCTCTTCCAAATCAAATGTTTGAGGTGTTTTAAGTGTCCTTCTCATATCATTATAGGCACGACATAGGCATCATGGCAGTATGCTTCCCTGACACTTGCGACACTTGTGAGAAAAATGTGACACTTGCGACACTTGTAATGATGACACTTGCGACACTATCGAAGTGAGTAATTTTGACGTGTAACAGATTTCCCCCCAAAGTATGAAGTTAGAAGATAGGAACTGATAACTAAAATGCTTTGTAGACTTTCAAGCAAGGGTATAAACATAGAGAACCTGACAGAAGCTGCACACAAACATCCAACAAATATTATGACATGTTTCAAACCTAAGGCAGGCATACCTATGCTTGGGTGATCAAGACTTGCAAGATATGGCCTCCATAAAATACACTGCAGGTCCATAATTGTATTGATAAAAATGTATAGCCACTGAAAATACACTATGGATCTATACTCTTATGACATGAACTGATCATAACCATGAAGAATACACAGTGGATCTACGAGATGACAAGACATAGCCACGACCAATACAAAGTGGATCTATGTCACAGTATATGTGTCATTGTTCAAGAGAAACTCCATCGCAACCTGGGAAAAGTATATATGAAAGTGATCACTCAACCCAGGTTCTTCTTACTGATCCCAATGTAGTACAAATCTAACCATGTGAATAGATGTCCTGATGTCGAACATGGCAGAAACCACTTGATTACCAGTCAATGAGGTAAACCATTAACAAGCGCGAGGGAAATCACCATTAGTGTCAATGATTCTCAAGGTACTCTAGTACATTCCAACGAATGTGAATGGATGAGCTGAAGTCGAACATCCATGAAATCA
>SNQJ01S0048056.1:92008-102654 GCA_010110895.2 Picea sitchensis
TGATCCTGGAGGGTGAGTGCTCATTTACTGCAAGTAAGAAGATACTTCGATAAGTCTTGTAATATGTTTATTATGATCAAGTGCACAATGGGTATACCAAAGAAAATAATGAGCTGAGTAAATGTGACAACCATATGGATGCAAATCCATGAACTACACAGATAAGTATTGTGTTGATATATGAATTTTCCTCTTGAATTATGAACAACAATAAAATGTTTTTCATAAAATTGGGCTTAATATACTTGTTTCTTTAAATTTTTTGTAGGAATGTTCTAAAGGCCAAGAGTCCGGGAAAGGACTAGACCAAGAAGAGGAAAACATTGTTGAAGTAGCTGAAAGACAAAGTCATGCCATATTTTTTCGAGGAGAACATTGATGACAATGTTCCTTTTGAAGGTGGAGGGGATTGTAATAACCCTTTCTAAAATGCTTAACTATATTTAATTAATCATGTTGATGATTTCCAAGGAATGTCATACAAATATTCTAATTATATTTCATTTGATTAAGAATACCAACCAGTTGAATGTGGAGGTGAATCCTTAAAAGTATTGGCTATGATACCACTAGGGGAAAGAGTGAGGGAACATAGAGAGGGGATTCATGTGTAGAATATCCCAAGCCGCCTTGATGAATGATATAGAGGAAATAATCATAATTCCTATAGCTTGTATATGAAGCAAAACAGTTAATGAGAAGAGTTTGGTAGTTTAACAACTAGCCTCCCTCAATGAATACAAGTATGGAGAATTGTTGGAGCAGGCAATTTTGGGGTTCAACGTATCAAACGAGGAAACTAGATGGACCAAAGGAAGCAGCACGACAGAAGGTAAAGGAAGCAACACGCCGAGAAAGAAGGAAGATCAACGTAGATTCAAAGAAAGGATGAATACCAACCATGCATAAGGAAATTGGAATGTGGACAAGTTGAGTCCACTTAGGATTACGGTTTTTAAGTCATAATGTAAGGGTTTTTACCCATTTTGTAGTACAAATAGAGGATGTATGAAGAAAATAGGGATATCGATCTTGGATTGAAACTTTGGTATGAGAAAAGTGTTTTGAGTACCTTTTTGAGTTCTGAGTTGAACTATGTGTTTTGTTGAGAGTTGTGGAGCACAGATGGAGTCAGTCTTGAGATGTAATTGAGGGTCAAGTCACAAGTTGTGGAGATTGGCGTGACATTGGTCTGCCTCACCACTAAACTTATGTGCATTCTAAATGCACTCTTTGATGTAATGCATGCAACGTTATTTTGATGAAGAATGAATAAAGAAGATATTTGTGGACGTAGCCCATGGGGGTGAACCATGGTAAAATATTATGTTGCAATGTGTCTGAATGCTTTTTGTTGTTTCTACAATTGTGAATGAATGGATAAATGAATGCATTCAGTAGGGTTTATTGATAGTGTGCACTAGGATAAACATGCATAATAAATGTTATTGAATGGATACAATAGTAGATCCGATGAATGTTATGGTAGAATGCATGTTAAAGTAAGAGTAGAATAAGTATAACATACCCAATCCCTTCCCTGATTATAGACATTTGGGTCATGCAATCACCCATAAGCCATCTTGGGTGAGATTTCATTTTTCACTCTGTGTGTAGTGTTTCCTTCTGGTTTAACAGAGGGGCCAATGCTAAAAATGGTTTTGTTGGAGAACTAAGGTAGAACCCGAGTCAACCCATACATCCAACAAATGGTTTTGTTGTCGGTTGGAACTCAAAAGAACAACTTGGGAGGGGTTTGATGAAGAAGATGCAATGGTAGAAAATTATTTTTATGCCATGGAATCCTACGAAGAAAGCTATTGAAAGATGGTTGGAGACAAAGAAGCTAGAGTTCACGCAAAAAGATAACAAAAATTGTCGGTATACACCGCGCTAGTATTTATAGAGGTATGTGTTTACTGATTTGCATGAGGCATTTTTCTGTTATTTTCCAGAGTTATTGCAAGAGTCGATATTGAGGTTGAAGGATACACATCCCATGAATCATATTAGACCTGTAGAGTGGACTACTAAGAATATTGCATGATTGGAAAGGGTTAATAATAAATTCACGCACATAGTAGAGTTTTGGTTAGACAATATTATTGTAGGGTTTATTATCGAATTTGCAGTAGATACAGTGAATTCATACATTGTTGTAGAGTAGGATTTCTTGAAGGGACCAAGAGGGAGGTACATTAGGTTAATTTACATGTCGATCAAGATATTATTACATGATAAAGGCATGGTGACCATGGAATCAAACAACTAGATCACTCTGCACGCATGGGGAACCTGGGAGAAGCACTAAGGAATATATGAGATATGGAGAAGGCTCTAGAGAGTATCCCGAAGAAGGAAGAAATGGAACCTATAATGATGGATGAGGAACATACCAGGTAGATATTGAGCAAAGAAGGAGTGATGTGTAGCGGACAACCCTACCAGTTTAAGATGAATAGTAAGAAGAGGGAAGTAGCCAAGAAAGAGGGCTTAGACAGTGATGAGGAAGAGTTAGAGAATATCCATGCCATGGTGAATATTGAGGATATATTTCATGCCACATATGAGAGGAAAACCAGAGGTCATGGATCCTATTATCACCATAACAATTTTCAGATAAGATCCAAGTCTCGGAAATTTAGCAAGAGCTACACCATCGCGAAAGAATGATAGTTTGGAGAATTGATAATTTAGAGGATCAGGGAATATCTGGCAGCGTATGGAAAAATATAGTGGAGGCGCAAAAGGCATAACTCGACAGACCGTCGATTGAAAAATGGCCCAGATCAACGGCTGGAGGCCATATCGGGCGGTGAACTTGTACGAGACTTAATCATGTAAGAGCGGACCGGGGAAAACCATTGTGGTTTTTAAAATGGATGCATGACACCTCCAGAGATACATCGGAGCAAAAGACGGTTTTACTGAAACCACTTTCGCCAAAGCCCCGATGTCACATGTTTTAATATGTCAAATCATCCACTCATGGGGCGGGCGACGACTGGTCATAATTACCCTGCTTCACTTGTTCGGTACTTCACAACCGTATGATGTCAAGTGAATGCCGCCACATCACAAACTCAAAAGCTAATCATTTGAAATATATTAGCCAAGCATGGTAAACCAACGTACTTGTAAGTGACTTTGTCAGTGACTCATGATTGGAACTCTATGATTCTCAAGTATGAGGGTATCATCTCATCCGTAAGATTAAATCTCTAATTTCTGAAAGGAACATCTTGGTGTCTATGAGACTAGGATACATGGACAAAGCCAATCAAGCCATATCCAATCAGACAGGTCATTCAAGTAACATGACATGTTTATCTACTAGTAAGAAGGAAAGGGAAATCACACATATATTGGCAACTAAATTCTATACTGAACCTGCTATAGACTCGGGATTAGAAGTTAGGCTAAATCCCATCATGAAGGACCTAATAATCAATAGGCCAGATGTGAAAAAGAAATGGAGCAAATGACAGAAGACAAAAAACATGGCCAAAATGACTGAAAGCATTGGGGAGAATCAATTGGCTTGGTTGGTCACTCTAAAGAAGGAGATCACTGAGATGAAATAAATTCTCAGACCGAAATAAGTACATCTCAACATGTTTTGGATAGATGGTGGTCGAAGAAAAGGGCCTAGATATGATGAACCCATTCCTAACGGTCCCTCTAAAATATGATAACAATTATTATAAATCATTCCTCCTTGTAACTCATCTCTAATTTTAGAGTTATGAGAAGTCTGAACGTTTTGAATTCCACAAGAAATTCCTCTATATAATATATTATCTCAGGGATATAGAAAGGCATGGAGAAAAGAGGATCTGACCCTCTGTGCAGGAAAAAATTTGTAAATTTTGGGGCTAGAATGAATATATAAATGCAGAGGCATATTTTGGATTGTTTATGAAAAGATTTTAACTGACAGTGATATGAATCTTGTTTTCCCCTCATAGTGTGTATTTCTTGTAAGCATATATTTCATTTACACTTATTTCTGTCTAAATTGGAGAATTAAAGGCCCATAATTCATTATTTGATGCTCTTGTCTTAGCAACTTAGACTGTGTTTCTTTCTTCTTAACTTATTCAAAATTCATCTCTGTAATTCTCTGATGTAGTTATGTGTTTCTTTTTCCTCTGATGTCATGCAAAATTTTCAGATATAAACTCAGACTTACTGCCTGATTTATCCTTTTCCTCTGAATAGTTCTCAGGTTTGATAATGTATTCTATTTATTCCATACCCCATAGCCCAAATGTCATCTTCATTTCTCCATTTATTTTATTAAAAACCCCCAACACAAACCAAATCTAGCCACTGATTTCCATAGATATACCCAGTGACATGAGAGATCCCTCTCTAAGTTGAGAAGGCTAGTGCCTCAGCTCTAAAGATGTTTGAAACAGTTACCTATGTCGTTTGTCTATTCAGCCGGAATTTTTTTATAGAGTGCTAACATTCTGGTGTTGTTTTCGGGGACAAAATTGAAAGATTTTCCCTGGGAAAGAACAACATGGTTGAGTTCTAAGGTCTGAGAGTAGCAGACACTTGGGCACATATTGGTTGTATTCCTGCTCTGGCGACTACACATATCAAAAAATCAGTTTGAAGGTGATTCCACTGGTAGAAGAATCCAGAAATTCAAACATTATTGACGACTCCACTCTCAATGCAGAATCCAACTTCCAAAATAGTATTGGTGACTCCACTCTCAATGCAGAATCCATCCTCCAAAACATTATTGGTGAATCCACTCAAGCTTCAAATATAATTCAGATACTTCACTAGAAGATGAGATCCCTTAACAGGGGAGTGGGAAGGTATCATGGAGAAAAACAGGTACTCAAAATGGGATCTCTTCCAAAGAATTTTACTATTTGTTAAAAGTTACTTCTTTTATTTCCTTGAGCATGCCAAAAAAGTTTTTCTTTACCTATTTCATTTGGATGACAATCATGAAAAACTTGCAATCATTTATCCTCCTCTTAAAGTTACACATGAATACCCCCACTGTATCACTAATTTTGATAAGAGTTTTACAGCTGGGCCATGTGATGACCATGACCAATTCGATAAACCTCATAAAGCCAAGGCCGATGTCTCTTCCCCTGTTCCTAGTCTAACATCCTCCAGAGACCAACATAGATACAGAACCTTAAAGTTACCCCACATCCTTCATGATTTTCCTCCAAAACACTATGAGTATCTGCCTATGTTTGATGGGGAACCTAATACCATCTCAGCTGAAAAACACATCCAAGGGTTTGAGCATTTTATAGATTTGTTTGAGATTGACCATGATGATGTTTGTATGAGGGCCTTCTATCAATCCTTGAAAGGAGACACCAAATATTGGTTTAAGCGTTTGCAGCTAGAGACAATTAGCTCATGGGAGGAATTGAAGGATGTCTTTTTAAAATTTTGGGGCAAGAAGAAATCTTTGGATCTACAACTTATAGAGTTCTATGCCTTAAAAAAGTAGAGCAATGAAACTATTTCTATATTTAGTAGAAGGTTTTCCAGTGTCTATTACAATTTGTCCAAAAGAATTCAACCCACTGAAGCTACTTCCATGCTCCATTATGCAACTACTCTTCATCCAGATTTGTCTTTCCTCCTGATGGAAAGAAGACCTAAGTCCTTACAACAAATGTTTAACGATGCCCAGGATATTCAGCACAACATCCAAGCATGTAAACAGATTCAAAATGAGGAGTTAGCTGCTAAAGAAAATAAAAGAGAATATGAGTAGAAAATAGTTGATTGGAACCTTGAGCATATAGTTCACCATGTCATAGGCCCTCTTGAATTTCCCAATACCAATGATGTTGAAAAAAATTATTTCCCACTTGTTGAAAGAGAAGGTGTTGATTTAGTTTCTGATCCATCCCATGATAATCAAGGGGTTGATTATTTCATGTATTCATTTATAGATAATCAAGAGGATGAGTGTACAAATCAGTTTGTCGAAGAACAAGTTGATGTTCCAAGTTTGTTCTTGTTAGATGACCTTGCATATGATGTTGATTCGCCTGTATATGACAAATACGAGGATGATCGTGATATTGAAGACTTTATTTTTCAGCAATACATTGAGGAGAAAAATATTAGATCAGCTGAAGAGAATTCTCTACCCTTGTGCTTTACTGCATTCAAATTGTTGAAAGAGAATTCTTAGATTATTGTTGAGGCAAACGAATATGTGTTGATGCAAAGTCACACCAAACCAACAAAACAGATTGACAAGATATTGGAACACTCTCCTCAGACACTTGATGACCCTATTCTTTGTTTTGAGGAAGACCTTGTAAATTCAGAAATATAGTCATTGGTCGAAGACAAGGCTGAAAGTGAGCATGTCCAGAAACCCAAAAAGATGGGAAAATGTACCTATGATTATACTGGAAAAAATGAAGAAGGTTTTGAATCAGGTAACAAAACCTTTCCATTGTGTTTTCCCTCATTCGAATTATTAAAACAAAATGTCTGGAGCATTTCAAATCAGAGAACGTCCAAGCATGGAATTGAAAGTGAAGAAATCAACGGGCTTACAGATAAAAACTCTCTCCCCTTATGTTTTTCTTCCTTTGAATGGTTAAGAGAAAATAATGAAATTTCAGAAAAAAAAATGGGGAGTTCTGACTATATTCTCAGTAGCATTGTTTTACATTAAAAGGTTGTCATCGTTAAAGAACACCAACTACACTCACATGCATTGCACGATCATTACTTGGAAGGGTATTTCAATTCAGAATTCTAATCTATGCTTAATCCTCAGATTAAAGAAGAAGCCGATCAAGAATTTTTTATCAAAGGTCTTTTCCTTTCTCCTAGAACTAATGCATATGTTCAACGATATTACTTGCAGGATAATGTATTTCAAGGTTACCTGTCTTCCCCTGAGAATGACGTATTGGTTCAATTTCTAAACAACATAGACACAGGCGAGGATTTTGAAAATACATCGATGAGGACTCTAGACTGTGAAATAGTTCATGATGCCATCTTTTCGCATTTGCAAGAATATTATGAGAAAGAACTTATTTCTATTAATTCATTTGAAAGTCAAAATGTCATCCCTCAAACAAATTTCCATAAGATTAATGAAACCAAATCAAAATTGTTTGATGAACAAAAGGATAGCCTTGATGCACATAATACGGTTTTCATATTTGAATAATGTATGAATGGTTTTATTGAGATGCATGGAGAAGTAGACAAACCCATTGCTTCCATTTCATTTGAAGATGTTCTCAAAATATAAGAAATAGAGCAAGAACAACAAACACTTACAAAAGAATCTTGTATTTTTGTTTTTGCTCACCAAGAAGAAATGATTTTTCATGGTTTTCAAGATCTAGTGGCCATCCTATTACAGTCATCAATGAAGGAGGAGTTTGTTTCATTCATAAACTTAGATTCTGGATTCAAATTTTTTTTTCCAGCTACCATTTACATTTGTCTGCCTTCTTAAGAAAGATGTGAGTGGAGAAAAATCAGGAAGCCAATTGCTTGATTGGTTGCATTGGCACTTTAGCAACACTTGATTGAATATTCATTTCAGCATTTTAGGTTAGGTAGGAATGTATGAATAAGCTTGTTGGACAAGCATTTTTCAGTTTGTATTTCTAGTCTTGTGTATAGTTAGTTTCAGGAGAATATTCAGTGTTTAGTATCCATTTGAGAGCAGCATGTAGAGTTTGGACTTCAGCAGACACTAGTGATATGGAAGGAGCAGGGTACACACATTTGTTTTTGGATCATTCCAATGGATCAGGCACCAGGTCTACGAGTTCTTTGCTACCTCATAGGGAGGATAACATCCCCAGTTGGAGCCTATGTTATCACCATAACAATTCTCAGATAGGATCCAAGTCTTAGAAATTTAGCAAGAGCTACATCATCGTGGAAGCATGATAGTTTCGAGAATTGATAATTTAGAGGACCAGGACATATCTGGTGGCGTATGGGAAAATATAGTGGAGGCGCAAAAGGAATAAATTGACAGATCATCGATTGAAAAATGACCCAGATCAATGGATGGAGGCCATATTGGGTGGTGAACTTGCACGAGACTTAATCATGTAAGGGTGGACTGAGGAAAACCATTGTGGTTTTTAAAATGGACATGCGGTGCCTCTAGATATACATTAGGGTGAAAGGCGGTTTTCCTGAAACCACTTTCGCCAAAGCCTCGATGTCATATGTTTCAATATGTCAAATCAACCACTCGTGGGGCGGGTGATGGCTAGTCAGAATCACCCTACTTCACTCGTTCGGTACTTCACAACCGTATGATTTCAGGTGAACACCGCCACATAAAAAAATCAAAATATAATCATTTGAAATAGATTAGCCAAGTGTGGTAAACCAACGTACCTGTAAGTGACTCTGTCAGTGACTCATGATTGGAACTCTATAATTATTAATTCTCAAGTATGAGGGTATCATCTCATACCTAAGATTAAATATCTAATTTCTGAAAGGAACATCTTGGTGTCTATGATACTAGGATACATGGACAAAGCCAATCAAGCCATATCCAGTCAGACAAGTCATTCAAGTAACATGGAGGGTTTATCTATTGGTAAGAAGATAAGGGAAATTGCATGTATATTGACAACTAAATTCCATACGGAACCTGCTATAGAATCGGGATTAGAAGTTAGGCTAAATCCCATCATGAAGGACCTAATCATCAACAGGCCAGTTGTGAAAAAGAAATGGAGCAAACGACAAAAGACAAAAAACATGGCCGAAATGACTGAAATCATTGGGGAGAATCAACCGGCTTGGTTGGTCACTCTAAATAAGGAGATCGTTGAGTTGAAATAAATTATCAAACTGAAATAAGTACATTTCAGCATGTTTTGGACAGATGGCGGTCGAAGAAAAGGGCCTAGATATGATGAACATGTTCCTAATGGTCCCTCTAAAATAGGATAACGGACATTATAAATCATTTCTCCTTGTAACGCATCTCTAATTTTAGAGTTACAAGAAGTCTGAATGTTTTGAATTCCACAATAAATTCTTCTATATATATTATCTCGAGGATATAGAAAGGCATGGAGAAAAGAGGAGCCTGCCCTCCGTGCAGGAAAACTTTTGTAAATTTTTGGGCTAGAATGAATATATAAATGCAGAGGTAGATTTTGGATTGTTTATGAAAAGATTCTAATTGACAGTGATATGAATCCGGTTTTCCCCTCGTAGTGTGTATTTCCTGTAAGCATATATTTCATTTGCACTTCGTTCTGTCTAAATTGGATATTTAGAGGCCCATAATTCATTATTTGATGCTCTTGGCTTAGCAACTTAGACTGTGTTTCTTTCTTCTTAACTTATTCAGAATTCATCTATGTAATTCTCTGATGTAGTTATGTGTTTCTTTTTCCTCTGATGTCATGAAAAATTTTCAGATATAAACTCAGACTTACTTCCTGATTTAGCCTTTTCCTCTGAATAGTTCTCAGGTTTGATATTGTATTCTATTTATTCCAGACCCCATAGCCCAAATGTCATCTTCATTTCTCCAGTTATTTTATTAAAAAACCCCAACACAAACCAAATCTAGTCGCCGATTTCCATAGATATACCCAGTGACATGAGAGATCCCTCTCTAAGTTGAGAAGGCTAGTGCCTCAGCTCTAAAGCTGGTTGAAATAGTTACATGTGTCGTTTGTCTATTCAGCCGGAAAATTTTTACAGAGTGTTAACAGATCCCAGGAAAATGAAGGCTCTCCATTATAGATCCAAATTAGTGTGGAACCCAAAACCCCATGTGCGACTAAGACATCTGAAGAAGAAAAGTCAGTTAACCAACAAGTGATCAGTGGTAGAATAAGTTTTGGATGAGGGTCTAATTCAAGTGGAAGTAATTCAACAAGAAACAATCAATTTTCTACACTGTGTGGAGGTGGTAGCGTAGCAAACTTCACCATGGGAGGTCAAGATCCCACTATTAGGTTACCTGAGTTCCATGGAGAAGGGTCGGAGGACCCAGAGAAGTATTTCTTCATCTATGAAAAGATTTGGGTAGCCAAGAAATTTACAGATGAATATATGAAGGTTGTGCAGTTGGAAATCACATTTAGAGACCACAAATTGAATTGGTATATGGGTCTCATAGTAAATAACCCGAAAGGAGAGCCTACAAATGTTGCAGAAGTGAAGAGGCAATTAATCAATGAATTTTAGAATCCAAACTCATAGGATCAATTCATGAATGAGATGATAGAGATTAAATAGAAGCTAGGAGAATTAGTCTGGGAAGTTGATCAGAAGTTTAAAAGGATGAAAGGTAAGTTGAAGTTCCCTATATATATATATATATATATATATATATTATACTGGGGGAATTGGAAACTCGCGGTTCTCGTACTCGCGTGACACGGGGCTGATACCCGTGCATTACCACTACAACCCCAGGTGCGCCACACAACCCGCAAGCATGGAGAACAAGTAAATCGGGGTGAGAATCAAACTTGAGACCTCCTTTACATATTTCCTTCCATTTACACGACACTTGTCAATCGGTCTACACCACTGCGAGAAGTTGAAGTTCCCTATTATTGATATGCATCATATACATTTGTTTGCTAACTCTTTATTGTCACATCTGAAGTATG
>SNQJ01S0048056.1:102704-128146 GCA_010110895.2 Picea sitchensis
CCTTTAGTTAAGGATCTACCCTAAGATCATGGCTGGACTAGGGATTCGAATCCAACTGCCTTCCAAGAATGAAAGGATCCTTCCCCCATTCATCTCAACAACTTAACTACTGCCCATAATAGGTAGCGCTCCCTCAAAAGGACCATCAGATCACTGTAGCGCTCCCTAGTAGGATTTAGGGGGGCGCCAGTGCTCTCAAAATCCATAACACTCCCTCAAAAGGGCCAAAGGAGATTTATAACTCTCCCAGACAGTGTAAGGGGGAGCGCCAGCGCTCCCAAATAAGGCATAGGGGAGAACTCTCCTTCAAAAGCTTAGTTTTTTTAGTGTTTTTAGATGGAAAAAGGTTCATGAGCCTGCTGACTCATTTCTCCTCTTCCAAATCAAATGTTTGAGGTGTTTTAAGTGTCCTTCTCATGTCATTATAGGCACGACATAGGCATCATGGCAGTATGCTTCCCTGACACTTGCGACACTTGCGACACTTGTAATGACGACACTTGAGACACTATCGAAGTGAGTAATTCTGACGTGTAACAGTTACCTCTGTCGTTTGTTTATTCAGTCGGACAAAATTTACAGAGTGCTAACATTCTGGCGTCGTTGTCGGGGATGAAATTGAAAATTTTTCCCTGGGAAATAACAACATGGTTGAGTTCTAAGGTCTGAGAGCAGCAGACACTTGGGCACATATTGGCTGTATTCCTGCTCTAGCGACTCCACATATCAAAAAATCAGTTTGAAGGTGATTCCACTGGTAGAAGAATCCAGAAATTCAAACATTATTCGCGACTCCATTCTCAATGCAGAATCCAGCTTCCAAAACATTATTGGCGACTCCACTCTCAATGCAGAATCTTGCCTCCAAAACATTATTGGCGAATCCACTCAAGCTTCAAATATAATTCAGAGACTTCACTAGAATATGAGATCCCTTGACAGGGGAGTGGGAAGGTATCATGGAGAAAAATAGGTACTCAAAATGGGATCTCTTCCAAAGCATTTTACTATTTGTTATAAGTTACTTCTTTTCCTTCCTTGAGCATGCCAAACAAGTTTTTCTTTACCTGTTGCATTTGGATGACAATCATGAAAAAATTGCAATCATTTATCCTCCTCTTAAAGTTACACATGCATACCCCCACCGTATCCCTGATTTTGATAAGATTTTTACAGCTAGGCCATGTGATGACCATGACCAAGTCGATAAACCTCATAAAGCCAAGGCCGATGTCTCTTCCCCTATTCCTAGTCTAACATCCTCGAGATCCCAACATATATACAGACCCTTAAAGTTACCCCACATCCTTCATGATTTTCCTCCAAAACACTATGAGTATTGCCTATGTTTGATGGGGAACTTGATACCATCTCAGCTGAAAAGAACATCTAAGGGTTTGAGAATTTTATAAATTTGTTTGAGATTGACCATGATGATGTTTGTATGAGAACATTCTCTCAATCCTTGAAAGGAGACACCAAAGATTGGTTTAAACGTTTGCAGCCAGAGAAAATTAGCTCATGGGAGGAATTGAAGGATGTATTTTTAAAGTTTTGGGGCAGGAATAAATATTTGGATCTACAACTTATAGAGTTCTATGCCTTAAAAAAACAGAGCAATGAAACTATTTCTATATTCAGTAGAAGGTTTTCCAGTGTCTATTACAATTTGTCCAAAGGAATTCAACTCACTGAAGCTGTTGCCATGCTCCATTATGCAACTACTCTTCATCCAAATTTGTCTTTCCTCCTGATGGAAAGAAGACCTAAGTCCTTACAACAAATGTTTAACGATGCTCAGGATATTCAACACAACATCCAAGCATGTAAACAGATCCAAAATGAGGAGTTAGATGCTAAAGAAAATAAAAGAGAATATGAACAGAAAATGGTTGATTGGAACCTTGAGCATATAGTTGACCATGTCATAGGCCCTCTTGAATTTCCCAATACCAATGATGTTGCAAAAAATTATGTCCCACTTGTTGAAAGAGAAGGTGTTGATTTAGTTTCTGATCCATCCCATGATAAGAAAGGGTCTGATTATTTCATGTATTCATTTATAGATAATCAAGAGGATGAGTGTACAAATCAGTTTGTCGAAGAACAGGTTGATGTTCCAAGTTTGTTCTTGTTAGATTACCTTGCATATGTCAGTGATCTGCCTGTATATGAAAAGTGTGAAGATGATCGTGATATTGAAGACCTTATTTTTCAGCAGTACAGTGAGGAACAAAATATTAGATCAGCTGAAGAGAACTCTCTACCTTTGTGCTTTACTACGTTCAAATTGTTGAAAGAGAATTCTCAGATTTTTGTTGAAGCAAATGAATTTGTGATGATGCAAAGTCACACCAAACCAACGAAACAGATTGACAAGATATTGAAGCACTCTTCTCAGAGGCTTGATGACCCTATTATTTGTTTTGAGGAAGACCTTGTAAATTCAGAAATACAATCGTTGGTCGAAGACAAAGAGAAAAGTGAGCATGTCCAGAAACCCAAAGAGATGGAAAAATGTACCTATGATGATACTGGAAAAAATGAAGAAGGTTTCGAATCAGGTAACAAAACCTTGCCATTATGTTTTCCCTCATTTGAATTATTAAAACAAAATGTTTGTAGCGTTTCAAATCAGAGAACGTCCAAGCATGGCATTGAAAGTGAAGAAAGCAGCAGGCTTACAGATAAAAAATCTCTCCCCTTATGTTTTTCTTCCTTTGAATGGTTAAGAGAAAATCATGAAATTTCAGAAAAAATAGGGAGTTCTGACTATATTCTCAATAGCATTGTTTTACATGAAAAGGTTTTCATCATTAAAGAACACCAACTACACTCACATGCATTGCACGATCATTACTTGGAAGGGTATTTCAATTCAGAATTCCAATCTATGCTTAGTCATCAGATTAAAGAAGAAGCCGATCAAGAATTTTTTATCAAAGTTCTTTTCCTTTCTCCCAGAACTAATGCAGATGTTCAACAATATTACTAGCAAGACAAGGTATTTCAAGGTTTCCTTTCTTCCCCTAAGAATGGCGTACTGTTTTAATTTCTAAACAACATAGACATAGGAAAGGATTTTGAAAATACATCCATGAGGACTCTAGACTGTGAAATAGTTCATGATGTCCGTTTTTTGCATTTGCAAGAATATTATGAGCAAGAACTTATTTCTATTAATTCATTTGAAAGTCAAAATGGCAGCCCTCAAACAAATTTCCAGAAGTTTAATGAAACCAAATCAGAATTGTTTGATGAACAAAAGGATATCTTTGATGCACATAATATGGTTGTCATATTTGAAGAATGTATGAATGTTTTTCTTGAGATGCATGGAGAAGTAGACAAACCCATTGTTGCCATTTCATTTGAAGATGTTCTCAAAATAGAAGAAATAGAGCAAGAACAACAAACACTTACAAAAGAGTCTTGTATTTTTGGTTTTGCTCACCAAGAAGAAATGATTTTTCATGGTTTTCAAGATCCGGTGGCCATCCTATTACATTCATCAGTGAAGGAGGAGTTTGTTTCATTCATAAACTCAGATTCTGGATTCAAATTTTGTTTTCAGCTACCATATTTTACATTTGTCTGCCTTCTTAAGAAATATGCGAGTGGAGAAAAATCAGGAAGCCAATCGCTTGATTGGTTGCATTGGCACTTTAGCATCACTTGATTGAATATTCATTTCAACATTTTAGGGTAGGTAGGAATGTACGAATAATCTTGTTGGATAAGCATTTTTCAGTTTATATTTCCAGTATTGTGTATTGTTAGTTTCAGTAGAATATTCAGTGTTCAGTATCCAGTTGAGAGCAGCGTGCAGAGTTTGGAATTCAACAAACACTAGTGATATGGAAGGAACAGGATACACACATTTGTTTTGGGATCATTCCAATGGATCAGACACCGAGTCTATGAGTTCTTTGCTACCTCACAGGGAGGATAGGATCCCCAGTTGGAGCCTATGTTATCACCATAACAATTTTCAGACAAGATCCAAGTCTCAGAAATTTAGCAAGAGCTACATCGTCGCGGAAGCATGATAGTTTGGAGAATTGATAATTTAGAGGACCGGGACATATCTGGCAACATATGGACAAATATAGTGGAGGCGCAAAAGGAATAACTCGACAGACTGTCGATTGTAAAACGACCCAGATAAATGACTGGAGGCCATATCGGGCGGTGAACTTGCATGGGACTTAATCATGTAAGGGTGGACCAGGGAAAACCATTGTGTTTTTTAAAATGGACATGCAATGCCTCCAAATATACATTGGGGCGAAAGGCGGTTTGCCTAAAACCACTTTCGCCAAAGCCCTGATGTCACATGTTTCAATATGTCAAATCAACCACTCGTGGGGCGGGTGACGGCTGGTCGGAATCACCCCGCTTCACTCGTTCGGTACTTCACAACCATATGATGTCAAGTGAACGCCGCCATATAACGAACTTGAAAGATAATCATTTGAAATAGATTAGCCAAGCGTGGTAAACCAAAGTACCTGTAAGTGACTCTGCCAGTGACTCGTGATTGGAACTCTATAATTATAGATTCTCAAGTATGAGGGTATCATCTCATCCGTAATATTAACTCTCTAATTTCTGAAAGTAACATCTTGGTGTCTATGATATTGGGATACATGGACAAGGCCAATCAAGCCGTATCCAGTCAAACGGGTCATTGAAGTAACATGGCGGGTTTATCTATTGGTAAGATGGAAAGGGAAACTACACGTATATTAGAAACTAAATTCCATATGAAACCTGCTATAGACCCAGGAGTATAGGTTAGGATAAATCCCATCATGAAGGACCTAATCATCAACAAGCCATTTGTGAAAAAGAAACGGAGCAAATGACAGAAAACATGGCCGAAATGGCTGAAAGCATTGGGGAGAATCAACCGGCCTGGTTGGTTAGTCTGAAGAAGGAGATCGTTGAGCTGATATAAATTCTCAGACTGGAATAAGTACATCTCAACATGTTTTGGATAGATGACAGTCTAAGAAAAGGGCCTAGATATGATGAACTTGTTCCTAACGACCCCTTTAAAATAGGATAACGGTTATTATAAATCATTCCTCCTTGTAACTCATCTATAATTTTAGAATTACGAGAAGTCTGAACATTTTGAATTCCACAAGAAATTCCTCTATATATATTATCTCGAGGATATAGAAAGGCATGGAGAAAAGAGGAGCCTTCTCTCTGTGCAGGAAAACTTTTGTAAAATTTGGGGCTAGAATGAATATATAAATGCAGAGGAAGATTTTGGATTGTTTATGAAAAGATTCTAACTGATAGTGATATGAGTCTTGTTTTCCCCTCATAGTATGTATTTCCTGTAAGAATATATTTCATTTACACTTCTTTCTGTCTAAATTGGAGATTTAGAGTCCCAAAATTCATTATTTGATGCTCTTGGCTTAGCAACTTAGACTACGTTTCTTTCTTCTTAACTTATTCATAATTCATCTCTGTAATGCTCTGATGTAGTTATGTGTTTATTTTTCCTATGATGTCATGGAAAATTTTCATATATAAACTCAGACTTACTGTCTGATTTAGCCTTTTCCTCTGAATAGTTCTCAGGTTTGATAATGTATTCTATTTATTCCAGACCCCATAGCCCAAATGTCATCTTCATTTCTCCAGTTATTTTATTAAAAACCCCCAACACAAACCAAATCTAGCCACTGATTTCCATATATGTACCCAGTGACACGAGAGAGCCCTATTTGAGTTGAGAAGGCTAGTGCCTCAACTCTAAAGCTGGTTGAAACAATTACCTCTGTCGTTTGTCTATTTAGACGGACAAAATTTACAGAGTGCTAACATATTGCATGAAAATAATTATACTAATGGCTGAAATGTTTCTAACTCATGAAGTTGAGAACATTTTAGGAACTGTTAAACATTGCAATAGGAAAGTTGCAAGCCAGGTAGTCACAGGAATAGAGACTACATAAAATTTATATTCAGAAAATTCAAATAATAAAGTTACTGTTATTAATTATGAACATGCATATGCATAGAATGATGAGTCATTCTATTTGGTTAATTTGTTTGGTAATTATGATTGAATTGTTTGGTGCAGGCAATTCTAAGATCATTGCATAAGGTGTTGTACATATTTAATTATGATGTACAACAAATACTAACAATTTGTTGGTTGTATGCAAGAGGAAGCATTACAGGAAAAATGGTATGCAGTTTGGTGCCTGTGGAAAACCACAAGGATGGTTGCATTCATAATATGGAAACAACCAAGATGAATTATGAAATGAAATTTCCTATTTTGGGGAAAATTTTGAATTCCTTTTTGAACTAAGTTGGAGTTCCTAAATGAATTCTTTTATGTTTCTCATGATAACTGCATGTAGGTGATGCAGATGAGATGATGTTGATTAAGTTTAGAATGTTGACTACAAAGAGTAGCTTGGGGAAGATGTTGATTGGAAACCTTTAAGGGAAGTTGGAACTCTGGGAGCCATGATGCTCTAAGACTTCCTGAGCCGGCTTGTTGCTAAAGCCCAAGGAAAGGGAGGTGTAGAAGCCGATGGATTGTGTGACAGTGAAGGTGTACACTCCTGGGGTGGGACATGCATGTGGGGAATGAGAAACCGTTGGTTGGAGTGCTGCTGAGGTTTGGTACATTGGTCTAGACCATGTGATATGGAAGTCTTCTCAATCAAAAGATAAGTACAATTCTCTATTTATTGTATGTTGTGTATCTTGTATACAAGTTATAACGTTATTAAAAATGCCTGTATATACCTATATATATATATATATATTGCATATACGCTTGCATTGTCTGCATCCATGACGATACATAATGTGTTTCATATTCCATTTCTTAAGAAATATATATACCTGATGCTAATCATGTAATCGATTGGAATGTGATTCAGGTGGAGCAAGAAGTTGTCTTGCAAGTGCATCTAATGCGCATATTGGATCGGAAGAGCAAACATCTCTGGAATCGAGCCATAAATCTTGCAAAGGTTAAGTGGACCTGGTACGGTCCCGAGGACGCGACATGGGAGCATGAAGATGCTATGCGGGAAGAATACCCGCATCTTTTTGAAGATTTTGGAAATCTTGTTGATGTTGTATAAAGAGTTGCAATAAGGACGGTGCAAAAATAAGGGAAGGGGATTGTAATACCCCCAAGAACGAGCCCCCATTGTATTTATAAATTGTAAACATGTTTTGTAGGCTGGTGAGTCGAGTGTTGATAAGTTAGTGGGCTTATGTGTTACTAGGCCGAAGAGCCTAGGTGTTAAAGGCCAGGAGACTGATTTTGTATATGTAATTATGCAGATCATTAATAAAATATAAACATCGATGCGTGCAGACCGACCATGAAGAAAGATTGATGGGGGAATAAGCTTCCATAAGGTTGGGTAAGGGAGGGGGCTAAGTGTGTGGGCCTAGGAGATAAGCTAGGGGGCTTACTTCTAAAGGGGATAATAATTTATTATTATTTCTTGAAGGCTAAGGTGGACATGTTGAGTGTTGTCCTAAGTTCTTGTAAAGGGAATGTGTTCAAAAGGAAACACATGCAGCCCTAGGAAGATAAGTGTTGGCCTGGGTGCATGCAGTTAAATATGATGAGTTAGCCATGTTTGTGGTCATTCTTCCAACCTATGTGGGAGTTCGCTTGTCATTCGGCGATCCGAAGTCTGAACCCGGTTTTCCTCTACAATTGACCTCTGTGTTGTTTCCTGGTCACGAACCCGGTGAGAACCCTTGGGAAAACCGACATAATGAGTTGCATCTTTCATGAAGCCCGAGCATCCCATATATGTCTATGTCGTGTGTGTGTCATAACAGTTGGTTGTTGCATCCACACAGTTCCTCGACTGAGGGTGGCTTGCTGTCATCAATTGTTTCTTACTGAGCCGTGTTGTGTCTTAGTGTGGATGGTTGTCGTTTTTGGACGTCCATACCCAATTTTTGGTTGCTACTGTCATCCTTGTGTGAATGAGTGTTGAACTGTTGTTGTTTTCCTCACTTGGATGGAGCTGAGTCGAGGATTATGCTGAAGAAGCAGGTTGTCAGTCCCGTGGTAGAAGAGGCAGGTTGTTAGGCCTGTGAGCAGCTCTCTCCAGGTGAGATATTCTGCTGGGAAGTGGTTTTCTCCCAGAGAGAGTCCAGCACCAGCTACGAAGCTCTGAGAATTTCTGATCCGGACTGTTGCCGAGACCTAGAGAGGGAGGTGAAGCACCAATGGATTGTGCTTGTGAAGGTGTATGCTCTCGGGTGGAACATACATGTGGGGAATGAGAGTTCATGAGTAGTGGGTGTAAGAAGGCTTCTAGAGAGAATCCTTCTGGTTGATTTGTGCAGTTTCCTGTAACCTCAGCCTAGTCTAGGATTCCCTTGCCCTGGGTGGAGCTTGGTCCCAGCTCGGGGGTGAACCACTGTTGAGCGTGATGAGTAGCGTGGTCTATGGATGGCAGGTTCGTGGAAGGTCTACACGTAGTTGGTGGATTTACTCCAGCTAAAAGATAAGTATCAATATGTACTTAATTTATATGTTATGCATGTTTGTGCTACTGATGCTTGAATTTTATCATGTGTTACGTTGCATGTATGAATTGTTGTTAATTATATTTAAATCTAAATGGTAACAGTAACTCTGTTAAAATTTGTTAATTTGATTTAATGCATATTATATTTTTATGTGAATATTCTGCAGTGGTAGCATTACTCGGTCTCTTGGAGGGTCGGGAATTCTACAGTTTGGTATCAGAGCTCTTAAAGGAAAAGTTAAGGTTGTGTTGGTAGTGTTGCCCGGCCTTTGGAAGGCCAGGGATGTTACATGTATATTTGTTGGTTATTCTGAATATGTCAAAATTTAGAAACTTCTTCAACCTCATTGTAATGAAATTATTATTAGAAGATATGTTAAATTTGATGAAAATATCTTGGCATGTGAGCCTAATTTGATGTTTTTTCCATCTACGTCCTACGATCCATCTTCGGTGTTTGTGCAATCTTTTGTTCCTATTCTGATTTGTTGTTCTTCTTCAGCTGATGACAATGAGAATGAAAATCCACCTCTGCTTGCTCACCTTCCTCTAGATTAGTCCATTGAACATGAACCTTCACCAACACCACTGCTTCCTAGATGGGTCCATTCAACTCGAGAAGTAGTTGGTGATTTTTTTGGTGATCCTTCAGAGCAAAGTAAGAAACATTCATAGTTCCAACAAGTCTCTTCTATTTTGGCTGAAGTTTCAGAGACTCGTGATCTAGAGACATTTGCAGAAGCTTCAAGTCATCCAGATTGGCATACAATAATGAGTGAAGAGTATCGTTCTTTAATGGCAAACGATACTTGGGATATTGTATTTCTTCTCAATGGAAGAAAACTTGTCAGATGTAAATGGGTCTATATAACTAAGTATGCATCACATGGGATTGTTGAAAGACACAAGGATTAGTTATTATCCAAAGGATTCTCCCAGGTTGAAGGCATTGACTAAAATGAAAGATTTTCCCCAGTAGCCAAAATGAATTCCGTCTGCCTTGTTCTGGACCTTGCAGCCTCACATAAATGGGAGGTCCATCATATGGATGCCAAATATGCCTTCTTGCATGGGGATTTGCAAGAAGAAATAGACACGGAACAACCTCTTGGCTATGTCTAAAATGACTCCATCCTTGTTTGTCACCTTAAGAAATCTCTTTATGGTCTTAAGCAAGATCCTCAAGTTTGGTATGCCAAAATGGACAAATTTCATCTTGATACTAGATTTTCTATATGTCATTCTGACCCTAATGTCTATACCAAGAAAGTAGGAATCCATCTCATAATCCTTGTTCTATATGTTGATGTTCTTATCCTCACTGGTAGTGACCCAAAACTTTTAAACAATGTGAAAACCAACCTTAGGAATAAATTTGAAATGACTGACTTAGGCTATTTGCATTATTTCCTTGGCCTCCAAGTATTGCAAACCAAGGAATGAATTTTTGTCTTCTGGTCTAAGTATGCTTGTGACCTTCTTCGTTTCTTTCACATGGAAGAATCTAAACCAACCCCTTCTACCTTCAAGTTTGGAGTCAAACTTGTTGTCACTTGTACTTCTCCCAAATTTGATGCCACTTTTTATTGTCAGTTAGTTGATAACCTCTTATACTTAACTCATGCCCATCCTGATCTTTCCTTTTTTGTTGGTCTTGTTGCCCGTTATATGCAAACACCCCATGAAATTCATTGGAAAGTAGATAAAATGATACTTCGGTATCTCCAGGGTATAGTTCAGTTTGAGATACATTACAACTCAAGGGGGACTTATTTATTGGTTGGTTTCACTTATTCAAATTGGGTCGACGACCTTGATGGTTGAAATTCTATTGCATGTTATGTTTTCAAGCTTTGTTCAGGACTTTTCACTTTGGTTGTAAGAAACAATGATAAATTTCTCTTTCTTCAGCAGAAGCAGAGTACCGACCAGTTATTAATGCAAGTTAAGAATCCACGTGGCTTCAATAGATCCTTTCAGAGTTTGGATTCCAACATCAACATCCAACCATCCTATGGTGTGACAATCAGAGTGTTATCTAGCTCACCAAAGATCTAGTTCAACATTAGTGCATCAAACACATCGAACTTCATCAGAAAATGCATTCAAGATCGAGTTATTGAAGTTATCTTTTTCCCTATAGAAGATAACGTTGCATACATTTTCACAAAATATCTTACAGAAACAAAGTTTTCCAAACTTCAATTTATGTAAGGAGTTCAAGAAGTTGTCATTAAGGGGGGATAGGCTCTAATGCCTCCTTGCTTCTCCTATTGTGACACATTTATAAATCCTTGAATTCTATCCCAATTTGTTCTTAAGGGGGGATGTTAGTATTTATACACTTAGGAGTTAGTTAATATCAACTTGTTCTAATGTGTCATTAGGTAAAAGTGTGTTTATTTAGTATGCATTAGTATGCATTTGTAGTTACGTAATTCAATGGTCACAATATGTTCCCAACATAGAGTGATCCAATGGATCATATTCTCCTTGATCTTAACAGTTACATTGATCCATGGCTTAACACTTGATTGGTCCATGATATATATTTAAATAACATGGAGAGTCATTTTCCGATGATCGATTATGAGAAACTCTATTGTAAATCTCTCTGTAACATTTTTTTTTTGCATCAATAAATTGCTCCAAGTGGCCATGTCGGATGGGGCCATGTATGTTTCCCCATAGGGGTTTACCATATCAAAACATCAGTGTGTTGATATTTGATTTGGTTTTGTGAGTGGTTATTGAAGGTGTTCGTCCTCTGTTGGAATAGTTGTTTTGTTGAACATGATAGTCACTTGAGGATAACATGTTCTTGCGATGTTGTTGAGGACGACAATGAATTTTAGTGGGGGAGGATGTAAGACTCTTTCCTAGAGTGGCATTAGGAACCTTTGTCACATCGACATGGATGGTCATATCAGTCAAACAAGATGCCTTGGAATGAAGGCAAGGTCACATTTTGGGGTTGCCTTGGCAAGGTAGACTTCAGACAGATGTCTTAGCTCATTGGAAATATAATGTGGACGGGATGCAGAGACTTGGGAAACCTTGAAGATAGATATGACACTCCATGGTAGACTTCAGAAAGACATCTTGGCATGTTGGAAATATAGTGTCGACAGGCTTCAAATACTTGGGCATCCTTACAGATAGACATGGTGCTTTGCAGACAAACTGGGAAGACTTGGGCGCTCTTGTGGAGAGATAGGGGTTGATGCGAGCAAGACAAGTTCAACGCACCAAGGAGTGGGGTAAACTTGGATAGATACTTGAGGATTTAGAGTGTTGAGACTTATATGGACCGACTGAGTGGGTACTCCTCACTTGGGGGTCGTGACAGGAAGTCGAGGTGCCTTCAAGCTCAAGTTGTTGCAAATTGTGATCCTGGATCACACTTTTTGGGCATACTCCCTTTGGTACACATTCCTTGGGAATGAGTTCATTGGGTGCCTTGGGTGCACTTGGACACGAAAAATAATTGCATATAAATAGATGATCTTAACGTGCTCGAGATGACTTGGAGGATGGGGTGACCTAGGTGTGTGTTAGCACTGAGTAAATTGTTTTGGCCGAGGAAACAACTTACAAAGGTAACCTACAAACCAACTTTAAGACTGGAAGCTAGCCCTTCCAGACTAGAAAGGGGTCTCTCTGAGACTTGATCTCTGATAAATAGATTGTTTTTGAACTGATGGCTAGGTTTAGATGATTGAGGTAGTTTTTTCAAGGTTTGTTGGCAAGGAGGTGTAGTGTTTCTTGGGTTATGGAGTCAACCCTTGAAAACAAAAGAAAACAAAGACTGGTAGGTAGAACTTCCTAGAAGAACAAAGGCTAAATAAGGTGATGAAATTTCAGTTTTGAGTCTGATTATGTAGGGTGGAAGAAGAAAAGAAACACATAACAGAATCAGAGCACCATGAAATATGAATTCTGACCTAGTTAAGAAGATTAAGAGAGTTTAAATCATTTAAGTCTATAGCACCATTAGATGAATTCTAGACCTTTAATTATCCAATTTAAACATAAGAAAAGTGAAGATGAAAGTAAGGACACAAGAAGTACATACAAATACAAGAGTACAATCTTCAGATCACCACCATTAGAATCTTTTTCATAAAAATTTCAGGACTTCTGCATTTGTATTTCTTTCAAATTCAAAAAATTACAATGAGGATCAAAATATCTATACTTCTTCCAACTCGCCCCTCTCTCTTTACATGAAAATAATCAACATATATAGAAAAATAATTTCACACTTGGATTCTAGGGGTCGAACTACTACATCCTAGAATCATGGTTCTTGTTGCTTTCAAGAAGAACGACAACTCCTACAAGATTTACTAAGAATAAAAAATTTGATTTTGCCAATTATAACATAACCAAAGTCATCAGGTCCATCTAGGGGGTGCCTCAAGTCATCATGTGCATTGTTGGACAACTCTGTCACCCTTGCATAGCGAATTTTGGTTACTGTTGCGCAAGTGCTCGCTACAACATTTGTGTAGCGACTTTGCGCAACGAATGTCCATTATGTGGTTGCTCGTCCAGATCTAGGTGGAAGAAAATGGTTGGGAACCATGCCTCTACCTCAAAACTTGTATGCCTTTCATCATATATCCTCCTTTTTTATCAGGTGAGCTTACATCATTTTCATAGAGAATATTCGCTACGTAAGTGTTGTGTATGACTATTTATTAGTTAAGACAACAGACTGTGCACATAAGATATTTTATGTCACCTTAGTGAAAAACCCTTCACAAACATCAAATGTATGTTTTCCACAGCTTTTATGGTGTAAACAAAACTTTGACATGGTTCCATACCCAAAAAGGACAAAAAACAAGGCTTCCTCACTCATATTTCTGCAATTTCAGGAAGGAGATTTAGCCTATCCTTACCTTATTCATTCAATTTGACTTGTAATCTTAAATCCCTATTTTCTTTTCTCAATGACAGGTTCTGTCTCTTTAAATTTACCACTTGCTTGAACAAGGTTGCATTCCTCTTCAACTTTGACTGAGCATTAGAAAGGGTTGCACAAGAATTTTCTCTAGCTGGTATGCATTCTTTAAAATGTTCCATGGCTCTATCATCTGATAACCTCTTTTCTTCCCTAATATTAATGATGTTATCTTGAGCTGATCTTAGCTACTTATTCAACCATCTTATGTTATTTTATCCTTCTGTGGGTGAAGTAGGAGGTCTCTAACTTGCCGCTTGCTTGCCCTGTATGTTTGGACTATTCTTCCCGGTTGAGGATCTTGTTAGGGGTGATGTGGGCTTGGATACAACTGTAGTCTTAGGTATTTTCCTGATTCCCTTAGATGTTTCACTTTTAGGATATGCCTTGTTTTGTGGTGCTTGTGCTTCAGGAGTCCTCTCTGCGAACTTCCTTTTCAATTCCTTGTTCTCCTGGTAGAATTGGGATATAACATGTTGATATTTCTTGAGTTGTTGTTGTATCTCTTTGACGTTTGAATTTTTCTCCCCTAGTTTCACTTGCTCCTCATCCATCTCCTTGGATGCAACTTCAACAAACTCTGTCTGAACTGTGGGTATGGGAATCCTCCTAGCAGATGACCTAGTGAGTGGTTTACTAGGAGCCTGTGTCTCCTTGGGTTCATTGGTGAATTGTAGTTTTCTTCTTTTCTTCAAGATTGGATGACTAGGTGATGGATTCTCAATCTCTTTTCCTTTTCCCCTTTCAACATCACCTCCTCCTTTCACCCCTGAACTATTAGATGTCAATTTATCAGCAGACAAGGGGGTATCTCCTTTAGGATCCAGGGAAATGTTTTTTGAGGTCAAGAAGAAATCACAATCCTTATTTAGCTTTCTAAGCTCTTCAGCCACCAACAACTTCACCAAGGAAAAGTGGAACATGCTACTCTTTAGCTGCTCATCCCTCGCTTGGACTTTGTCTTCCATTTTTCCCATGCTTATATATAGGTAGAAGGGTAAGCTTAGGGGGCTTTTCCCTGTGAAATGTATAAGGAGCATTATGTGGTATTGATATACCCTATCAAACCTACCCTCACAAGTAAAGTATTTCTGGATTACCCTCAAAAGATTCTCATAAGGTTCCAAAACATATTCCCTGGGGATGGTAGCACCAATGTTCTTCTTTCTGTACTTAGGTTTGAGAAAATAAATATAAAACAAAGGATCTAAGGGCATACATTTAAACCAATTCTCTCCATGTATAGGGATCTCTATAGCAGATGATATGGTTTCTTCTTATACTGGAAAGGTGACCCCTGCAATGGTTGTTTTGACACCATTAATGTTCAGAGCAAACTGCTTGGTTAGCTGCACATTGTTGTTGATATTTTGGTAGCTACGAGAGGTATTTACCTCCACGTGTAACCCTGATGAGAATAGAATATTCTGGGAAGCAAGAAGAAACCCTAAAGATTAAACTTAACCCTAGAAGACAAATCGTCTCAAGGAAATAATTAATATTAAGTATTTAGCCTCAAAAATGAGAAGTCGGCCCATACAGCTCAGGAAACAGTATAAATACAAGTAGCCAGACCTCATTTTGTACACAACTCAGAGTTTTAGCTGGGAAGAAATGTGCACTGCAGAAACTGGGCAAGTGCGCAAGTCTAGGGAGCAGTTGCAGCCGACAACTGCCACAATCTGTATTCTTGGTTTAGGCTTAGATTTTTTGTTGGTTATGGTTGGACTTTCTGATCAGTCTTGGTTATCTTTTCTTGATGCATTATCCTTGGTTGGCTATTGGTTTTCTTCTAGAATCATTCTCTGTTAAGGTTAAGGTGCTCAGGGGTGGCTTCGACCTATGGTTGGGTGACAATATTTTTCTATTGTCTATGGTTAGACAAGAACATCTATTACTTTCTAACAGGTTATGGGCCCACATTATCTTCAGATAGTCTAACCACTGGAAGATAGATTGGGAGGATTTGCTCAGTTACAGTTGCAGTTGCAACTAGTTTTTGTGGCAACAACGAAACCCTAACCATCTTGTTGAGGCACCTTAAATGAAAATATTGACCTAATTTATGGATAGACTAGTGTGCCCTAGCCTAGCACATATCCTGGTACTATCAACAAGCTGAGACGTTAAGTTTGAGTTTTTTGGTCAAAATCAAGGGTTCACCAAGTCAAAGAAATTATGACTTACTCTATGAAGTCAGAAAATAAGTTAGAAGGGGATTCTAACTTCAGAGCATGGAAGACAAGGATTGATCTCATCCTTTCCAAGAATAAAGTGTTGTATATCATGAAAAGACAGATCGTGGAACCAGAGTTTGAAGAAGGAAAAGAGAAGGAGCCTCAGAACGTTGCAGTTATGGAGAAGTTCAAATAAAATGGCATCAATTCCATGAGTATCATAGTGGACTCTATAAGAGACCACTTGATTCCCTACATCTCCCATCTTGACTCATCTAAGAAGATGTACGATTACCTAACTAACCTCTTCTCAATCAGAAACATTGGACAAGTAATGAGTTTGAAGAATGAACTCTGTGACATGAAAATGAATGATGATGACAACATAACATCATACTTTGTGAGAATATCTTAGTTAAGAGCTGAACTACAAACTATTGAAGAAATCATTTCAGAGAAGGAACTGGTAAATATAATACTCAATGGTCTTCCCAAGACATGGGATTCATTTTCCGCAAGCATGAACACAAGGAAGGAGTATCCCACATTTGAAGAACTTTGGACTTGTTGTGCACAAGAAGAATCAAGGATTAGTGAAAAAGAGAAACCCCAAAAGAAATACGATGATCAAGCCTTCACAACAAGGTTCAAGAATTTTAGGAATAAAAAGAAGTTTGGCTCAAGGAAGAAACCAAATCAAGAGAAAGATATGTCAAAAATACAATGCTTCAACTGTTGAAAATATGGTCACTACAAGAATCATTGTCCCGAGTTAAATAAAAGGAAGGAAACACACGAAGTATCAGTTGCCGAAGAAAGAGAACCCTCAAAGAAGGCTAGGCAGGATAAAACAAACTTCTTCTTCTAAGACAAGGTAACAGTGAGAATATCTTAGTTAAGAGCTGAACTACAAACTATTGAAGAAATCATTTTGCAGGATGAGACTGACAGATCTGACAGACCATAGGAAGAGACCATATTTAATCTGACTGAGAATCAGATTTGAGAAAGAAGATGATTTCAGACAGATTTATGAACTGAAATCAGAGACAAAAATACAATGCTTCAAATCAAGGAAAATATGGTCACTACAAGAATCATTGTCCCCGGAAGTTAAATAAAAGGAAGGAAACACACTACATCGGTTTTCGAAGAAAGGGGAACCCTCAAAGAAGGCCAAGCGTGATAAAACAAACTTCTTCTTCTAAGACAAGGTAACACACTCATAGTTCTTGTACATACCATGTTTACATAGTTTTTGTACATATCTTGCATATCTATTTCTTAGAAGATAAGATGTTCAAAGAGAAACAATACCTATGGAAGAATAACAAGATAAGGATTTCTATCACGATGACTACAAGTCAAGCAATACACATGAAAAGATGAAGTACATTGACAATACTTGGTAACAATTCCCGTGGAAGCTATTACAACTGCAAGATAAGCCAAAATCATAATCAAACCTAAAGAAACATGGAAGAAGTAAAAACAGAAAGAAGTCAACAATCAAAAAGAAAATTAGAAAAAGACTTGTGACACTTTGCAGAAGGAAATAAGGATGCAAACGGAAGCATGGACTCTCCTAGATGGAGGGAACCAATTATATAATTCCAAAAGAAGAGCATGTATTCATGCATGAAGCAAGGATTAGGAGGGGGATAATCCTAAATAATACGATCCATTGAGGATTATGAAGTATCTACCCATGTTCCCATCAATGGTAGCAACCATGAAAATAAACACATGTTCAGTTTGACTTTAGAAGAAGTCTTCTTCGAAAATAATCCTTAAAGTATCCTTGGTTGTCCATCCACATCCATGATCCTATGATAAAAGGAAGAAGTTGGAATCTTCAGGGCATGGAATCTATAGAAAACTCCATGGACCCAAGAGATAAATAGAAACATGAGGAAGAACATGAAGATTCCAAGAGAGAAAGAAAAGCCAGAACAACCAGTCATTATATTGAGAATCACAAGACTACCAACTTGGTTTTAACCCACTAGAAGCTATCAAGAAGAAGAAATGGAAGTTGTGATGAAGAACAATGTATGAAAGACTTATGAATGGAAGCATCACAAGATTCAGAACTAGAGGTTCTCCCATATGGAGGGAGAAGACTATGATGATAGCTTGTTCCACTAGCTAGACATACCTCTACCTAAGACAATATATCGTTCACGGTATCCATGGGTTGGAGTTTACATCAGATGAATGTAAGGACTATTCTCCTCAATATAGTAATTGAAAAAAGAAGTGTATGTAGAGCAACCTCAAGGTTTTTAGGTATATCATAAAGAGACTCTTGTATGCAGATGGAAGAAGACAACTTGGTGCAGAGCCTCCAATGAACAACGAAAGTGTGGTGAAAACTTTCTATAACAAAGATATTGTATCATAATGGTTACTCAGAAGTCCAGGATGATGGATTGCAAAATCCATGACAAACTCTCATGATGATAGAAGAAGTGCCACTTAGATATGTTCCAGTTTAACCCTTTCCACGATGTCATGAGCCAGCAGGAAACAAAAAGAGCCAAATTCAACCATGATATACTGTAATGATAAAAAGCTATATGAAGCCTTAAGAGAAAACCATTGTTCCAGAAAGACCAGAGTACTTTGAGATGAAGCATTACATTCTCCATGATGAGGTCCAAAAAAGAGAATTGGTTCTCCAATATATCTCCACAGATGAGAAGATAGCAGATACTTTGACACAACCTCTGCCCAAGATGAAAAATTGTGTGTACTCAAGAAACAAGCTGGAGCTCGTGGAGACGACTTCCTTATTAAAAAAGGAAGAGATGACTCCTAGGTTGGGATGGAGCACTGATGTGTTATTGATTTATGGATAGTCAATTTTCAGTTCAAAAAATGGTCCAGGATGAGCAGTTCCTTTCTAGTTCGGAAAGTAGTTTGAGATTTCTAATGGACAAGCATTTTCCAGTTCGGAAAATGGTCCATATCGAACACTCATTTTCATAATGAAAATTGTTCGATAGATTTTTGATGTACCATAGACAACGATTCCCCTTGTGGTCAGTGTGGGGGAATGGTCTAGGACAATATTTCTTCTTGACAGTCACTCTCAATAGTGGTCAAGAAGAATGGTTTGCCTTGTCGGGCAATCATTCTTTCGAATTTCACAGTTGTGAGAAGTTTCGAAGAATGGTCTGTTTTGGAGGTTGGTGCAGGACAATCATTTCCTTAGGAAATGGTATGGACAGTCATTCCCTGGGGCAGACTCATTCTCTCCAAGTTGCAGTTTTTTTAGTGCCGGAAGAATGGCCTAGTTAGGTGAATGGTCTAGGTTCAACAATCATGGGCAGGCATTCCCTAGGGCAGACTCATTCTCTCCAGGTTGCACTTTTTTTAGTGCCGGAGGAATGGCCCAGATAAGTGAATGGTTCAGGCTCATAAATCAAGACAATTATTCTTCTATGCTTGAGAAGAATAGTCCAGTAGCTCATGTCTAATGTTTTACCTTCTAAGGTCAGATGCTCTTCCAGATCTCACAGATGTGAGTGGAAGAATGGCCCAGATGACTCAGTTTATATCATGACATTGTTTTTCTGTGTAGGTTGATATCAGATGATATGATTTCTATGGAGACTGTATGTCTCTTGAAAATAGATGTATGCTACTTTGGTGGATGTGTTCCACTGGTTGTGACTATGTGTCACTGATTAAGTAGTTGTGTGCTACTTGGTGTGGTAGTGTACCATTGGATTGTAGTTGTGCACTACTATGGATAGACACAATTGTGTTCTATTGAATGACATTGTTCTGATTGCCATGAAGACTACCAGTAGTGTTGAAAATGATTATCAGCGAGATGGATGGTCAGTGTACTGATGGAAAAACATTCTCCAGACGGAAAATGGTCCAGGACATTTATTCTTCTAGGACATATGCCCAGATTAGAAGAATGGTTCTTGTATCACTGTTTGGAGTGAGTAACTTATTCAACATCATGTTTGATTACTCAGATGGAGTATGGTTTCGAGTGATGATGTAGTTGATGCTGTCAGATGACATTGATAGTGATTATGGTGCTCGTGATCTAATCATGAGATAGTCTGTACGACTATGATGATGTTGTCGGTTGAATGGTATGATTGTGCTCAAGACCATTGCCTTCAATACCTCCCTAGCCAGGAGGGAGTGTTGATATTATGGTAGCTACGAGAGGTATTTACCTCCACGTGTAACCCTAACAAGAATAGAATATTCCAGGAAACAAGAAGAAACCCTAAAGCATTAAACTTAACCCTAGAAGACAAGTCGGCTCAAGGAAATAATTAATATTAAGTATTTAGCCTCCAGAATGATAATTCGACCCAGACAACTCAGGAAACAGTATAAATACAAGTAGCCAGACCTCATTTTGTACATACATCTTAGAATTTTAGTTGGGGAGAAGTGCACACTGCATAAACTGGGCAAGTGCGCAAGTCTGGGGAGCAGTTGTAACCTACAGTTGCCGCAATCTGTATTCCTGGTTTAGGCTCAGATTTTCTGTTGGTTATGGTTGGACTTTCTGATTAGTCTTGGTTATCTTTGCTTGATGCATTAGCCTTGGTTGGCTATTGGTTTTCTTCTAGAATCATTCTCTGTCAAGGTTAAGGTGCTTGGGGGTGGCTTCAGCCTATGGTTGGGTGACAATATTGTTATATTGTTTATGGTTATACGAGCACATATATTACTTTCTAACAATTATACCCTTGAACTCTTTCACAGAATCTCATACATCCAACCTGCTCAAAGGACACCCTGTATGCAGGGTCTGAGTTCACCAAAGTCATCCCTTGGGGTTCATATCTAAACATGTTTCCTCCCTTGTATTTCTTCTTTCCCTGTGAAGTCATGGTTTTGTGATCTCTTCCTTGCAAAAGTAAATGCCAGAATGCTCAAAGCAGAAAAACCTTCACGCTTAGCATGCAATCTTATGCAACAAACTAGGATGGCTAGGGTTTGGCTCGAATGAAGAAAACCTAGTTATATAGAAGGTGAATTCGTTCAGAGACTAAACTTGCAATGGGATCCAAGTAAGGATCTTAGACAGTGATTGAAACGAATGAAGAGTGCGCAAGAAAAAATGGAGTACAAGTTTTCCTAGCAAATGGCAGCACATAGGGTTTGCGCAGCGAATGGAGTTTACACATCAATTGCGTAGTGGGGTGATCGTTTGCATAGCCGAGAGCTTTGGAGCTTGTTCAAGAGGCTATGGATTATGAACAGGTCATGAAGGAAATGCAGAAAGAAAAAAAGGTGGCCAATATACATGCCAGCTGAATGGATAAGGAGTGAAATTTGAAATGGGGAGCACTTATCCAAGGTGACAAGACGTTTCAAGGAAAATTAAGAAATTTGTGCAACAAATTTGCACAACGCGTACATGTTTGAAGCTTGCAACGGTAAAAATGACATGGAGTGTCATGATTGTCCCTTATTTGACCTCATGAAAGGTGATGATGAACCCTAATACTATTTGACATGACATTCACCCTAACCTATGACTCGACCTTAACACGTAATTTCCCACTTTTGTTATATGATTCTAGACTTAGGAAAAAATGGACCATTACAAAACTTTGAGCACAATGGAATTTTAAACTCTTGACTCTTTGCTTTTTATGATGGTGTTTTATGAGAAAGACAATACACCCTTTAACCCAGCTTATGGCTAGACCCCTTACTGACATTCAAGTCACTCTTTATTTAATTGTTGACCTCATAAACCTTGACACACTAACTATGACTCATCTAGGAATGCTTTGATCTTCCCAAGACCATGGCACGACTTTTCAAATTTTAGACAAACTCTAAGTTTTACCCTAAAAATATTGATGCTAACAGTGTGAACGACTTGGGTGAAAATATGACTTATGGGCTTGAGACGACTCGGACATGGACCCAGTGTGAAAAAGAATTCCAGTGGCATGAGTTGGCTTGAGGTGACTTGGGTCCAATTTCATGCAACATGACTTACTAAGTGATGGGAAAGGCACATATAAATAGTGGATGCCTCATGGAGCTGAGGAGCATCCAAGGAGGATCAATCAATCAATGAAGCAAGCAAGTAATCACCTAGAAGAAGCAAGGCAAGGAGTTCTATGGTTTTTCCAAGAAGGGGCGAGATGGGGTGACTCATATTGTTTTGGTGAGGCGGAGAATGGAACAGGGTTGTGGAGGCATACTTGCTAAAGTTCTTGGGTTTGTTTGTATAAGGTCGTGCGACATTTCTGCGCATGAGGTTGATTTGCCTTGGTTACTTTGTATTGTTGTAATTGGGTTGCAGGCAGGGTCGTGTTAGGTATTGACTTGGTGCCGCTCAACCTCATATGTTGTTTGTAACTTGTGTGGATGTTTTTCCGTGTTGAATGTTTATGTTATTTTCATAGTTGTTATCGGCTAAGTCTAGTATTGTTGCAAAATGTTTGAGGCCATGATTGGACATGTGCCTAGTATACTTGTTGGATATAGCTTAGTTGAGGAGGGCTTGGTGTATCTAACTTGTTGTACCTCAAGGCGAAGTTATGTGAAAACCTCGAGTGAAGAGGCATAGTTTGGTTGTAGTAGTCATGGTGTGGTCAAACCGTCGTGGCCAAGGCAAAGTAGTGCCACACGACCATAGGTGCCAGAGTGACTTGGGCACACCAAGCCATCACAAAATATTTTGGGTAGATTGCAGGTGCATGACATATAGCTTTTGTTTCAAATTGGTAGTCTAATGTTGCTATTATATCATCCGCTTCTTGCTCTTTTTTCATATCCAATTTGATCGGATATCTTAGGGATAAATTTGGTTTGAAACCAGTGGACCAAAATATCGGTCATCTAATATTGTCATTCTCTCATATTTGATCTAATCAGATTTCCTAGCCGCCTCTTGTTGTTCTTTCATTTCCAATCTAATCAGATTTCCTAACCGCCTCTTGCTGGCTTAATCAATTTAGCAAGCAGATCGAACGAACGAACATCATCGGGAAAAGCATTTAGTAGGTACCTCACTTATTTATTGCTACTTAATGACTTTTTCATCAACAAAGACCGAGTCCCTCCCTAATGAATCTAGTTTCACTACATTTCCCTCATCAAGTATCTCAGGATGTCACACAACTCAACAAATGGAATTGCCTATACGTGGCGCTGTCCTGGGGAGTTCTATTTCAAATTTTATTCTACATATCTCTTCTTCTTAGAAGTAAGAACAAATACTATTGATATGCCATCTTCATGGTCTGAATTTATTTACACATAGACTTGCTATTTATTGGGCCTTGATTCATGTGTGTTAATGATACCTTATACTTTTCTTCCTTGTTATTGTTTTCTTGTAGTATATTATACACATTGAAATATTCAAATTTTGGCTAGAGAATGCTGAGAATTTCTAATTGTGTAATTAACAAGAATTGTATCATGCAGTGGCCAATGGCTTGACTTGTGCAATTAAGTAGAATAAACAAGTTATTCAACATATCTCTGCATATTAATAGATCATCCAATTTAAATGATATATGTACTTCTACCCTTTCATGTTTTCCCCATGGCTCTGCATATTTGCACTCAGTGCACACACATACATATATCTTTCGAGCTATTATGTGTGTTTGATCTGCAAACAATCACAATAGAATAAGAATACCATAACACATTTGATTTTGATCATCGTGGGTTTGTTGGAGCCATCACATTACAAAGAGAAACCTACGAACTTATTCATTACTCATAATGTGACAAATTTATTCATTACTCAGAAGTGAAGTTGGTGCTTATTCTAGGAAGAAGTCGAAATTGAGAAAAAAAATATTAAAACAAAAGCAAGAATATCCAGTAGGTTTGCAATGGTGGAAGTATGCATACTTTTGAAACCTTTCAAGCATTCTTTCAAAAACTTAAGAGTGCATTCTATAAACTTCCACACTTGGCATGCATTGATACATTGAGGCCAACAAAATTTCCACAAAAACATGTGACTCAAATTTCCTTGCATTGATATCTTCACGAATCTTCCTATCTTCTGGGAGATCTGATGGGATACTTCTATGAAATCACTACCATATGCACTTGCAAAAATTAATCTCAATCTTTGAGATACATTGTTGTATTTTTTGGTGTTTTGGTCTCGAAGAAAGAATGGCTAGCAATGATTTGCAATGCAAGTGACCATTAAGAAAGGATGCTAAGTATTATGAGAATTATAAAACTAGAGGGACAACAACCATTAACCCATTCAACAATCTTGTTACTCTCGCCATTCAGACAACACCTATCATGAATACTAGAAAGCCTGCAGGAGTCGAGGTTCCTAGAGAGAACAAATTGGTACAGATGGATCCTAGGAATAATTTTGCGTGGGTGGAGAGAACCCATACCACTTGTCAATCATTGGGTGAGGTTCTAGTGACCAAGGTGCATTTTCCTTTTTATTATGCATCTACACATATAGATCTACAAATATTAGCAACACACGTTAACACTTCATATTTACTATGGCAAGAGAATCCCATTTTTTTGTTAACCCCTCCCACCTCTCCTTCGCTTGTTATGCCTACTACCTATAATGTGGTTGTCAAATTTGTCATATTATAAATAACTTCAAAATTATCAAAAAGAAATCCTCAAAGTGACACTTGTTATCATAGTGTTACCACTTTACGATCTTTATTTGAACTAATGTTTTATGTTTTATATTAAAGTGAGATGTTGGCTTAGTTGATTAGTGCACCATATTTGAAGCTTTACTTTAACTTTCAAAATCACAAGTATCATTTTGTTCAATTTTTCTACTTCTTTTTCCTTTCCCATCAATTATATTGTAATGAGATATTGTAACAAAACCTAATCAGTTACATTGCACTAACTTGTAACATTAGTTATGTAACAACGTAAGTTACTTCAATGCACTGATGTTTACTCAACGTAGTATAGAAATGATCATAGTGATCGTGCTGTGCACGATTCTTGCACTAAAAATCTCATACACCCAGAATTTCTCGTGCACCCTATTACCGAAAAACCATATATCGCTATTGACATCTAATATCTCTAGAATAATTCTTTCAATAATTATTTTTAAACAATACACGGTCATGTGTCCTCTACTTTACGTTATATTCATCTTTGGAGGCTCCGTGATTACAAAGCATAATGTCACGTTTGGAAGAAATATAATATGTAATTAACACGTGGATGGATAAAAGAGAACACAATTTCCGGTTGTTTGCCATTTATTCACTCTTTTTGTTATTTTAAGAATATATGGTGAGCACGAAATGGAATCTGATGGCCACCCTCCTTTTTCTATTCACATTTGATCATGGTTTTAATGTTCAACGACTTTAATGCTCTTCATCATTAAATATTAAAAATTTGAATTATATGGTTTCGGGGGTAGCTCAATTGGCAAGTGCCATGAAAATGAAGTTCCATGAGGTTTCGAGTTCAACTCCCCCCTACTTACAATGTGTGCCGCGTATGGGGTCTCGTGGGCACACCTGGAGGTTATAGTGGTAACAATTGGATAACACGACCACATGTTATAGTGGTAGCAGTTGGATAGCACGGTCACATACGTGCCCAACTAGTTGTTGATTCCTCCAGACATAAATTAAAAATATATATATATATATATATATATATATTTAAATTATACAACAAAAACACTAAGTTTCACAAAAAAATACTAGTTAGTGAAGGTATTATAACTTAGTGGTATTTGATAAAATAAAATTG
>SNQJ01S0048057.1:9243-47859 GCA_010110895.2 Picea sitchensis
GTAGACAAAATTTTACCCCTAGCGAGGTTTTAGACATAGGACTTAGATTCTGAACTAGGCGACATTTTAATTAGGGAAGTTGTTTTAAAATTTCTTAAAGAGATATTTGTCTTAGGGCCATATATGTTCGTTCCTTTAACATCATCAACGTGACGTGCCCCTTCAGGACGCACTACGTGCTCCAAGGGTTCCACTCGCCTCATTTGTTTCTTTGCGCTACGTGCCCTTCAGGACGCACCACGTGCTCCAAGGGTGCCACTCGCCTCTTGTGTTTCTTTTGCACGAATTTCCCTTCAGGACACACCACGTGCTCCAAGGGTGCCACTCTCCTCTTGAATGATTGGTAGAAATCAATAACCCCTGGAGTCAACACTCCACCAGGTGAACTTGTGGGAGACTACGGGCTTCTAAGGAATAAGGCCCCAGCCTTATTGTGTGCCCCTTAGAATCATCGTGAGCGACTGTTGCAGTCTGCCCTCACGACATCATGGGTCCTCTCGAACTAGGTAATCGTTAACCTACAGTTCGAGCCATGGAGGGAGTGCTAGTAGGCTATGGCAGGGCTATTGTCCACACCTCTCCCTCAACCTCTCTGGTAGTCATGTGTGGCCCCTTTACTCCATATGTGAGTCTATTCGGCAAGTTATTGTCAGCGTGCATCATCAAAAAATCATGTCAGAACATATCCACATCATATCATCTAATCAAATGTACTAGTATCCCAGTAAGACAATCAAACCCTAATAGCACACTCCCTGACTCGATACGGAGTCCAAGGGGTTCCATCGATGCCTCTGCATCCTTAAGGTCCAAAACCCTGCAGACTCAGAAAAACTGAGTCAATAGCACCTATCTATGTCAATGCAGTAAAACAACATGTCATCTACCCATAACGCATAAATATCAAAGTCAAATGTTTTAATGTAATAATAATCCGGATCACTTGTGAGCAAGTGTCCTCAAAGCATAAGTTTTCTCAGTGCGCCAGAGCGTGATGTTACATACACCCCCTCTTGGTCTAAAATTCATCCCGAAGTTTCTCAGTATAAATGCTGAAATAAGTGTATCACAGTATCATATGTCTATCTATCAAAAAAAATGGAAACTGCTGGCGCATATCATATGCGTCCTCCTAGGTCGCCAAGTGTGGACTATAATTTTCCCACTGGACCTTGACCTGATCTACCATTCGACGTCGTAATTATCGAACACGATGATCTAAGATGCGGACCAGCTTAGCTGTGAGTACTCCCTCATTCGATACTTGCAAGGAACTCATGTCAATAACATGTGTAGGATCACTAATATAATGTCTAAAAATAGATACATGAAAAACATCGTGCATACGCCTCAAGGAATTAGGCAAGGCTAGTTGACAGGCCATGGGCCCCTTTCTCTCCACAATCTTGAAAGGTCCCATGAACCTAGGAGAGAGTTTATCTCCCTTACCAAACTTAATCGAACTCTTATGTGGTTTAACTGGAAAGAAGACTCGATCACCGACCTTGTAACCACAGTCGACTCAGTGCGCATCAACAAAACTCTTCTGTCGATCCTGCGCTTATTTAATCCCTTGTGTTATTGTTTGCATTTTCTCTTCCATTTCTTGGATCACTTCTGGTACCACTAGGACCCTATCCTCAAGTCGATCCCAACTCAAAGGCCTCTGAAACGGTCACCCATAAAGAAACTCGAAAGGTGCCATCTTAATGGTGCTCTGGTAACTGTTGTTGTAAGCGAACTCTACTAGTGGCAAGAATTCTTCCCAACGCTTTTGTTGGTCCATCACGTACATGTGAAATATGTCCTCCAAGGTTTGGTTCATTCATTCTGTTTGTCCGTCAGTCTCCCAGTGATACACAGTACTAAAGTTAAGTTGGGTTCCCAAGGCCTCTTGGAAACTCGTCCAAAATCATCTAGTAAACACCGATCCTCGATCAGATATAATACTCTTAGGCACGCCATGCAACCTCACAATCTCACTGATGAAAACTCTAGCTATGTTAGGTGCCTGATATGTCATATGCATAGGAATAAAGTGAGCACTCTTCATTAGAGTGTCTACTACTATGAAAATTGAGTCATGTCTCCTTGCCATCAGTGGCAATCCAACAATAAAATCCATCGAAATAACTTCCCATTTCGATTCCAGAATGGCATGTGGTTGTAGTAATCTTGTTGGGAATCTATGTTCAGCCTTTATCTGCTGACATTCTAGACATATGGTGACATAGTTGACTATGTCGGCCTTCATTCCCTTCCAGAAGAATAAGGGTTTAAGTTCTACCCTCATCTTCGTGACTCCCGGGTGAGCCATGTAAATTGCTCTATGAGCCTCTCTCAGGATCAACATCCTCAACTCGTCATTTGGTGGTACATAAATACAAGTTTTAAACCTCAATAAACCATCGCTATCAAATGAAAATCCCTCAAATCGTGGTACCATCATTGTGTTTTGTCCAATAAAACCCTCGACCTCTTTGTACTAGTCGTCATCACGCTGTAAAGTTAGAATCTTTTTACGTAGATTCGTCTGAAGAGGCAACACTGAAAAGATGCATGGTCTTTGACTCATTTCATCTGCCACTCGGTTCACTGTTCCATTTATGTATGTGATCTCAAAGTCGTACTCGCTAAGCAATTCCGACCAATGTCGTTGTTGCGCGTTCAGGTCGCTTTGCGTAAAGATGTGTTGTAGTCCACAATGGTCAGTCTTTAGTTCAAATTTTCATCCAACAAGGTAGTGTCTTCAAACCTTCAAGGCATATATGATGGCTAATAACTCCAAATCGTGCATCGCATAGTTCTCTTCATGCCTTCTCAGTTTCCTCGAAATGTAAGCGATTACTCATCCGTCTTGCATCAAGACTCCACCTAAGCCTTCCTTGGATGTGTCTGTGCATACCAAGAAGTCCACATCCATGTCAGGGACCTTTAGTATCGTCACAGTTGTCAACAACTCCTTAAGCCTCCGAAATTCTTTCGCACATTTCTCAGTCCAAACAAACTTTTTGTTTTTCTTCTGCAATTCCGTGATCGGATTTGCTATCTTCAAAAATCCCTCGACAAATCGTCAATAGTATCCTACTAAACCCATAAAGCTATGCACTTCTGTGACATTCATTGGTGCAGGCCATTCCCTAATAGCCTTGACCTTGGCTAGATCCACGGTGATTCCTTTGCCGGAGATGACATGCCCTACGTAGTGAATCCTCGATTGTTAAAAAGAGCATTTGGACAATTTCCCATATAATGTGTGCTCTCGCAGACACTGTAGTACCAAGCGCAAGTGCTCATCATGCTCCTCCATCGTACGAGAGTAAATCAAAATATCGTCAATAAACGCTTGGACAAACTTGTCCAAGTACTTGTGGAACACCCTGTTCATCATACTCATAAATACCCCTGGGGCGTTTGTCCATCCAAATGGTAAAAAAGTAAACTCGTAATGTCCAAACCTAGTCTTAAAGGTGGTCTTAGGGATGTCATCCTCCTTGATCCATAACTGGTGATACCCTGATCACAAATCGATCTTGGAGAACACCATCGCACCCTTCATTTGATCGAACATATCATCAATTCTCGGCAAGGGATATTGGTTCTTGATCATGGCCTTGTTCAGTTGACGGTAGTCAATGAAAATCCTCCACGATACGTCCTTCTTTCGTATGAAAATAACCAGTGCACCCCACGGTGACATGCTAGGACGTATCAGTCCCAGGTCCAACAACTCCTTCATTGCATTTTCAACTCTTGTAACTCTAGGGTCGACATCCGATAAGACGTTCTTGTTATCGGTTCGGTCCCCGGTTTTAGGTCTATGGTAAACTCCAATTCCCTCTCCGGTGACATCCTAGGTAACTCCTCTAGAAATATGTCCGCAAACTCCTTCACCACTGGAAGGTGTTCTAGACCTTCTGCTACTCCCTTCTCATTTAACGCAAGGATCACATAAAGCTTGCATACTTTGCGCATACTCTTCTGTAACTATAAGTAAGAGACGAACCTCAGGGAAACTCCCTAGTTCTGTCCTACAATCACACATCTTTGTCCCTCGTCATTGACCAAGCTCAACCGTTTTGTCTTACTGTTGAGTATCGCCTCATGAAATTCTAACCAATCCATACCAATCATGACACCATAAGATCCTAGGATCATGACGTATAGGTTGGCCCTTGCGAAAAACTCTCCCAAGTTAAGGGCATAGCCCGCAACCTTTCCTCCAACCTTTTGTATGGCTCCTGAGGCCATCTCCATGAAGCTAAACTCAGTATGTTCGACTGCCTTTACATTAATCCTTTTTAGCACTGCACCAGAAATGAAACTCTCGGTAGCACTAGGATCTATCAAAATACTAAGGGTCTGGTCAGCGACAGTACCTGTCATCTCGATCATAGTCGACTGGTGCTCTGCCTGGCAGTTATTCACCACTGCATGAATCCAATGGGCCTTGCTCATATCACCCACGGTAGTGTGTCCTGCTGATCCGGATGCTCAGGTCCTCTCCATAGGATAGTCGCGTTGGTAGTGTGGCTCCCCACATGTCCAACACCCCTTCTTCGACCCAGTAGTCNGAACTCGGGTCTGTTCTACTGAACAGGCCTAAATTGTTTCTGCTGCGGGCGATGTTGTTGTTGATGCGGTGGTCCCCGATAAGGTGTCCGTTGCTGAGGTGACGGTCGTCGAGGTGTAGTGAAAGTGGATCCCCTCTGGAAGCCACGATATCCTGGCATATGTCTCGCTGGTGTCTAGTGTATGAGTGTGTTTCTTTTCTTTCAACTCTCCTTCTCTCAATATGACAAGTTCTTTCTTCAACCTATCTTATGTACTAAGATAATATGTTATATTGACAAAAATATAAGTTAGAGAATAAGCTCTATAAATTCATATTTAATCAGCCTTGATAATTTTGACCAATGGTTAGTTTGATTTCAACATACCACCTAGATGTTTATAAGGTCAAAATAATGTCATAACAAATAGATGCATATCCAAATAATCAAACCTGGGGTGTATTAGTCTTCTGAGTATGTTGGATCTGAGATCCTTATGGATCTATGTGATTCGGCTTCCACTATCAACAATAAAATGTAGTGGGGTCCCCTTCAGCGACATTTGTGAATGAAAAAGGTGCTCCCCCTCTTCAGGATTTGTTGGTTCTTCTGGTTGAATTGTTGCGGTCATGACAATAACAACGAGGTCTGTGTCGATGATTTGTCTTCTATCATTATTTTATGAATCAGATTCCAAATTAGGGTTCGGCTCCTTGTCTTTGATCTTGGCCACCAATGACTGTTTTGACCAACATTCATCGGTGTTGTGCCAGGGGATTTTGTGGAAATAACAACATTTTTCGATGTCCTTCTTCGTCTTTTCGTGACCCTTATTTTCCTGTGGCTTGGACTGGTTTTCGGGAGACTGTTTGTTAGGGTCATCTTTATCATACTTTGGTTGTTGCGTATTTGTAGACCCGAAGTCCTGTTTATTCTGGTGCTTAAATTTTTGCTCAATTTTAACAACATATCGATAAGCATCACCAAGTGTTGAGATGTCTAGAAAATCCATTTTAGTTTGGATGTATCTGTGTAGAGCCCCACGATATTTCAAAACCAGAATTCATTCAGAGTCTTTGATACCCAGCTTGGTGGACAAGGTATGGAAGGTAATGGTGAACTCCATAACTACTTGGCCCCTCTCTTGCCGCAGTGTGGTCGATCTCATGTATCGGCCTCATAGTTGCCAACAGGGTAATATTGTTCCTTTACCACATCCACAAAAAAATCCCAAGTGGGCTCGGCCCCATATATTCTAGACTCCTCTGTGGAACTTTGCTCCTAGTAAGTTTCCCACCAATGTTTGACATGGGGGAGAGCCTTAAGAAGTGTGAATGTGATCTTTTCCCTGTCGAAGAAATTATGAACAAAGAAATAACCTTCCAGCATATTTAACCATTCTTCTAAGGCATTTGCATTTATCTGTCCTCCAAATATGGGAATATAAAAATTAACTTGTACCTTGAAAGGCGAGGTACTTCCAAAGTGGACACTTAATTAAGACACGCTTGTTGTTATCAGCAGGAGTTGAAGGATGTGGGTAAACTTATCCATCATTTCCTCCATCTGTCGCGTGAGAGCTTTCTCAAGCAATGGATTAATAGAATCGTCTACTCTGTCGTTTTACTTTTCTTCCACCATGGAGAGTTTCTTGGACATGCGAGAGAGATTTTATTCAAGAGAGGCAAGCTCGAGACCCAACTTGCTATACTCGAACCTCATCGGGGACATGCACTAAAAAACGATCAAGAGAAGCTTGCTCTGATACCACTGATCTGAATTATTTTTGGAAAGAAATGAGAGCGGAGATATAATAACTAAATATGCATAGATATCTCAGATATCCAATAATATAATATAAATGTATCATAGATGCAACCATAAACACAAAGATACAGTAATACACAATTTTCTATTAATGAGTGAAAATGTACAAAGACTATAAAAATACAGAGCAAAAGACTTGCTAGAATGGTGGCATCTTATCTCTGAGAAGAGATGTGTCCGCTACTCGCATTCGCCAGAACATGATTTTACAATAAGGCTCCAAAGTCCTTTTTATCATAAAGAAAATTCAAAACCCTAAACCCGAAAGATGAAAATCCAACAATTTTGTGGACCCCGTTTTGGGTAGTTTGGTGTATCAACTTCCAGGGGGTGTAACTTTGGCATGATCTTTGTTTGGGGTGCACCATATCTCGTTGGATAGGTATCATCGAGGAGATTCATTTTGGAGGATACATTAGAGCCTTTGGCTATCATTGAGGATATATATCCCAAAAAATCTTCATTTAGGCCCTCAAAATGGCCCCGTAAGTTTAGGAACCGAAAAAATACTAAAAATAGTCAGTGGTGAAAAAATTGTTTTGAGCCAGTTCGAATAGGTGGGTGGCCACCGATATCCACCTGGATCACTATGATAGGGGATCCTTTCTCCTACAAGTACCCCTTAGAATAATATAGTTGAAACATATGAAAGTACATACCTCTGATAGTATCGGTGGGTGGTGGTACCATCTAGTAGCAGTGGTTATAGGTAAAAAACCTTCAAAACTTTAGAGGTGTTTCAACTTTAAGGGTGGCCAACACTTTACAAAATATTTCACTGCAACTGGTCCTTTAACTGCAACTTAGGGTTTTATGAGAAAACCCTAATTTTTCAAACTTCAAATTTTGAAATTTTGATCTAGGGGCTAGATGCACTAAGATGAGGTGAGTAAGCTGGTGCAGTCAAATTTCTGAAAATCCAAATTTTACCCCTTGAAACTGAGCTTGCGGAAATTTGAACTGGTAATTCTGGTTCTAGTTTCTTGGTTTTTCTAGTTTTCTAATACTTCTGGCTTTTTGGTTTTATGATACCAATCAAAAAATAGGGTTTGAAATTCTAGAGGCTCTATCCATTGAAAAGGTGTGCTCAATCTTCCAAATGATTCACTAGGATAGGGAACACTTTTCTAGATGGTTTATAGGAAAAAATTCCTCTCCAACAAAAAGCCCTAATTTTCTTGTACGACAACAATGACGATTTTGATTATCCAATGAAAGGTGCTCTGATGCAGGAGCATTGCCTTCAATACTGACATCGCACACATGGAGGCAATCAGATGACATTTCATGAACGCCAAAAATTCAAATCAGACATTAACTCATAAATTAATTGGGTTGTTGAGATATTTTGTTGAGCAATTTGAATATTGTAACTTGCTTAAAAAGTCTCTAAGGACTGTAAGAAATCACAGACATGGAGTGTTGACTCTATTTGATAGTAATTATTAGTTATTGTAATAGGACTGAGTAGGTGTTAGTTTTAAAATCCTGAAATGATAGTTTTCAGAATAGGACGAGAGAGCTCAGAGAGTCGGTCCTTAGATAGCTTTCAGGATTTCCTTGTAAAAGTCATGTATGGAAGATCAGTATGGATGAGTAACTGTAGGAGAATAGAGCAGAGAAGAGAAGAAACACTTTTTATTTTTCTTGTTTTTATGAATAATAGAATAGACAGAATTGTCCTGAATTTGGAATGTGTTCATTTGAAATATGATCGAATGAATGTTATTCTATATGCATGATTGTGATCAGTTTATTTTCATGTATGAGTGATCAAGAGGTTTTCTGTATGAATCTGTAATGAAACTGGATGAGTTTCAATTGTTTCTCCTGAACCTTATATGCAAGGTGTGCATTTCAAACGCAAGGTGTGCATTGTTTGAGTCTCAGAACGACTCAAAGGGTGGTTCAGAGAGAGAGCAGGTGAAACTCATGAATCCAGGTGCAAGGATTGCACAGAACCTAAAATCATTTAAGTTCAAAGAAAAATCAAAGAGGAACGCTAGGTGGGCGTAAGGTATTTTCTTTTCAAGAAAATCCCTAAAATATGAGTTATTCAAAATCCTCGAGTGCAAGGTGTGCGTAGGAATTCCAATCTTCAAAGGAACAAAGCTCAGGAGGGATAACACTTGCAGAGTGTTCATTGAACTAGAGTGGGATATCGGAGGAAGCAAACAAGGTTTGAAAACTCTTGGAGGTTGAATATCCAAGACTGGGAACAACAAAGATTCTGGAAAAGGAACAGTTGACATCGGAGGAGCGTAGAGTCAAGAGCCAACGAGCATCAGATATGCAAGAATAGCGCAGACCTTAACTCTTTGTGCCAAGGGATCATTTTGGAATTTTGTTACCGGGGAAATGATAATGAAAACTACGCCAAAATAGAGAAAGGAGTTTGCCGATAAAATCTTCGTTGTCGATTTGCGAAGGATCTAGATCATAAGATCTAGCACCGAGGACCGATATTTGTCGGATCCGAGAGAAAGTGGAGAAGGTGGATTTTGGCATTCCATCATCGGGAAAACGAGAGTGTGGACTTCCCCAAGAATCGTGAAAGGGAGAGTTGTGATTGGATGTGGACCGTTGATTAGGGCGGATCATGGACTGTTGATCCCGTGTGGTTGAGTTTTTTCCGGGAACCAGGGGAGGAAGATTTTCCAAAAGTCCCAAAAGGAAAAATGTGATTTGATCATAGTCGTTGATCCAGGAGGAGATTTTGACCATTGAGCGTCCATGAGGATCATCGGTGTTTCGGAAAACTGGGGGTTCTAAGGAAATAAGTCATTCAACTTCGCAAGCCGTGAAGTCCCAAAAGACCTTGTGACTTAGCCTTAGGTCACAGGCGAATGGTCATATGGTAAGAAGTGATGGGAGGTGCTAATAGCCAGCCAGGTGATAACTCGTGGATCAAGGTTTTGGTATCTGGGTGTTCAAAGGGAAAGAGTCATGAGATGAGAAGTCCTGACTCGCGAAACACGAAAAGCCTTGGGTAAGGCTTGTGGTCACAGTCGGTGGTCACGTGGGGGTGAAGCTTGTGCCTGGTGCTCAGACATACAAGCAGGTTTCGATACCAGGACCTTTGGATTTGTTTAATAGAGGTTCCAACAATGACTAAAGAGTTGTTCCAGCTCGAGGAGAAGAACGATCTAATGATCGGGAGGTCTATAGACCTTGCTGAGGAAAGGGGGCTGCATCAGGTGGTATCAGAGCTAATATTTGAGTTTGTTTGCAAACAGAAGACAAAGGGAAAGGAGGAAGGTTGGTATCCTTTGTGGTATCAAAGAAATTTTCAATTTATGTTGTAGGTGACACAGTACAATCATGTTTCCTAGAAGATGCAGAGTGAATGCAGAGATGGAATAAGAAATGAAGTGACTCAGAATGCGATTAGATGCCATGGAGACAACACAACGAAGAGCACCAGATGTTAGTGATATCAGTGAACCTGAGAGCGAAGAAGAACCAAAAGGTGAAGCAGATGACGTGGAAGATGTTGCACAAACTCTCTTGATACAAGTTGTTTCAAGAATAGGAGCCAGAGCAAGGATAGAGGTACCTATGTATGAAAGAAAATTTGGAAGTTGAAGAATTTTTAGATTGGGTACGTGCCATGGACAAATATTTCAATTACGAAGATATCGAAGAAGACAATATGGTGAAGCATGCAGTGACAAGACTGAAAGGCCATGCAGCGTTATGGTGGGATGAACTGCAAGCCGAACGTAGGAGAAATGGTAAGAAAAAAATTAAAAGCTGGGATAGGAAGTTAGCTAAGATGAAAGCCAAATTTATCCTGAAGGATTACCAATTCAATCTTTACAAAAGATTGCAAAACCTGAAACAGAGGGGTTTATCAGTGAAGGAGTACACTGAAGAATTTTACCAACTGAACATCAGGGCTAGATAGAAAGAGAATGAATATGAGAAGACATCCAGATACATCAATGGGATGAGATATGAAATCCAAGAGAAAATCAACATGATGTGTTTCAGTAAAGTCGAGGATTCCTATCAAGCAACCTTGAAAGATGAAGAAAATTTGGCCAGGAGGCAAAGCCAACGAAGTAGAGGCGGAAATTAAAGCAGAGGCAAGGGAACCAATAGAGAGAAGTTCCAGAAGTCGAAGCCTGAAGATGACAAATAGCATAGTCACCATGAGAAGGGTGGAAGCTCCAAAGAAGGACAACATGGCAGAAGAAGTTATTTTCCCAGAGGAAGAGGCATAGGAAGAGCAAGAGGAGGCGTAGTTAAATGCTATACCTATGGAAAAGAAGGACACAAATCTTGGGAATGTCCTGACAGAAAAAGAGAAGGTGGGGAAGCACACATTGCTGAAGAAGAGAATCATTTGCAAGCAGAAGCAACAGAAGGAGGAAGAAACCTCATGATGAGGAAGATTCTTCTCAAACCAGAAAAGGAACCAAAGGAACCAGTTCAGCGAACAAGCCTGTTTACAACTTCTTGCAAGAAAAAAGACAGAGTTTGCAAGGTGATCATAGACAGCAGAAGCACTGACAATCTGGTATCCATAGAGATGGTGGAAAATATGGAGTTGAAGACAAATCCACATCCAAAGCCATACAAGGTATCGTGGTTGTAGAAAGGACATCAAGTCATGGTAAGTCAAAAATGTCGAGTTGAATTTAAAATAGGAGGTTACAAAGATGAAATATTGTGTGATGTAATTCCTATGGATGTCTATCATGTTTTATTGGGGATACTGTGGCTGTATGACCGAAAGTTTATTCATGATGGAAGAAAGAATACATATATCCTAGAAAGGAATGGTAGGACACATATGTTGTTACCCATAGAAGAAAAAGAGCAAAAGCCAGAGGCTAGTTCAAGTATACTTCTCATGAGTGGGAAGGAACTCTTGAAAGAAGTCAAGAAGGAGAAATAAATACAGTTTGTTGTAGTGAGGAAGCCTAGAGTTATCCTTACGAATACTTCTGTAGAATATTTGCCTGTAGAAATCCAGGAACTATTAGAAAACTTTGTTGATATAGTCATGGATGAGTTACCACACTCATTACCACCCATTAGGAGTATAATCCATCATATTGACCTTATTCCAGGAGCTATTTTACCAAACAAAGTAGCTTATAGGTTGACACCTAGAGAGAATGAGGAAGTCAATAATCAAGTCCAGGAGTTGTTGGATAAAGGGTTAGTCAGGGAAAGCCCAAGCCCATGTGCAGTACCGACTGTATTGAGCCCAAAGAAAGATGGAGGATGGAGGATGTGTACAGATTCATGAGCCATCAACAAGATAACCATTAGATACAGATTTCCTTTACCAAGGATGGATGATTTGATGGACTGTCTAAGTGGAGCAAGCTATTTTTCCAAGATAGACTTGAAGAGTGGATATCATCAAATAAGGATGAGAGAGGGAGATGAATGGAAAACAACATTCACGATGAATGAAGGATTGTTTGAATTGATGGTCATGTCATTTGGATTGACAAATGCACCAAGTACATTTATGAGGTTGATGAATGAAGTGTTGAAAGACTTCATTGGAAAAAATTTCATAGTATATCTGGATGACCTACTAATATTCAACAAGACAAAGGAAGAACACCTAAGACATCTGACAACAATGATTGAAAGGTTGCAGCAAGAGGAATTGATGATAAATATGAAGAAAAGTTATTTTATGAAGAAGGAGCTCATATACTTGGGTTTCATAATCTCTTCAAATGAATTGAAGATGGACCCAGAAAAAGTGAGAGCAATCAGAGAATGGCCATCGCCAAGCAACATATTCGAGGTAAGAAGTTTTCATGGGTTAGAGAGTTTTTATAGGAAATTTATCAGAAATTTCAGTGGCATATGTGAACCCATGTTGGATACTATGAAGAAGAAACACAAGTCCTTCAGTTGGACAGAGGAAGCTGAAAGAAGTTTCAAAGTGTTGAAAGAAAAGATCACAGAGCAGCCAATTCTAGTCTTACCAGATTTTGGAAAAACATTTCAGGTGAGATGTGAAGAAAGTGGATTAGCTATTAGAGTAGTCTTGAGTCAAGATAATAGTCCAGTTGCTTATTTCAGTGAGAAACTGAATGACGCCAAGAAAAATTATTCCACATATGACAAGGAATTTTATGCGGTGATTCAAGCTTTGAAAAAATGGAGGCACTATCTAATTCCTAAAGAGTTTGTCTTGTACAGTGATAATCATGCTTTGCAATTTATTACTAGGAAAGAAAAGTTGAATCAGAAACATGCAAAATGGGTAGAATTCATGAATAATTTTACTTTTGTTTTTAAACACATTGTTGGAACTGCTAACAAAGTTGTATATGCTTTGAGCAGAAGAAGTTTGATTGTACAGGAATTCCATGTGGAGACATTGGGGTTTGAACACCTCAAGGAGATGTATAAATAAGATGCAGACTTCAAAGAAGCTTATGAGGCATGCAAGAATCCTTTGTTGCGAGATAGAAGCCCATGGACTGAATATTTGATTCAAGATGGATTACTATTCAGGGGAAGACAATTATGCATTCCAAAGTGCTCAATGAGAGATAACCTACTGAAAGAAAAACATAGTGGAGGTTTAGCTGGACACTTTGGTCATGATAAGACATTTGCACAGCTGACTAATTTGTATTATTGGTCGAGAATGAGAATAGAATTGAAGAAGTTTGTAAACAAATGCAGAATTTGTCAGTATGCAAAAGGAAGACAACAAAACACTGGTTTGTATCAGCCATTACCGATTCCAGAGAGGCCGTGGGATGCAATTAGTATGGATTTTGTTTTGGGATTGCCTAGAACTCAAAAAGGAAGCGATTCCATATTTGTTGTAGTGGACAGATTCTCAAAAATGGCACATTTCATACCATGCCAGAAGACAAGCGATGCCACACACATTGCAAATTTGTTTTCCAGAGAAGTAGTAAGACTACATGGATTGCCGAGGAGCATAGTTTCAGACAGAGACACCAAATTTGTAGGACACTTTTGGAGGACTCTATGGAAGAGGATAGGGATGAAATTATCCTTTAGTTCAACATATCACACTCAAACAGATGGAAAAACTGAAGCAGTAAACATAAGTCTTGAAAACTTATTGAGAAGTTTAGTTACTGAGCAAGGTCAGCAATGGGATCAAATTTTAGCATAGGCAGAATTTGCATTCAACAATTCAGTGAACAGGAGCACAGGGAAAATTCCATTTGAAATTATGTATGGTATATAGCCAAGATGGATTACAGAATTGAGAAATTTGAATCAAGATGAGTTTATAAGTGCTGGAGCGGAGGATTTTGCAACAGAAATGCATAAATTCCATGACAGAGTCAGAGAATAGATGCAAGACAACAGTGAGAAATACAAGAGTAGAGTTGATCAAAAGAGAAGAGAAGTTCAATTTGAATTTGGATATGAGGTTCTAGCTCATTTGAGAAAAGAGAGTTTTCCAAGGGGAACATATAAAAAATTAAAGATGAAGAAGATTGGACCATGCAGAATTCTCAGAAAATATGTAGCCATTGCTTATGAGATTGAGTTGCCAGACAATGTTGAGATATCGCCAATATTCAATGTTGTAGACCTGTATCCTTAAAGGAGAGATGAAGAAGGAGAATTAAATGATCAGAAATAAATTTCGTGCGAAGAACAATTTCCCACAGTAGGAAAACCTCATATGGAGAAAATTATCGAACAGAGGGATGGAAAGAAAACCAGGAGAAAGACGTATCCTGAATACTTAGTGAAGTGGAAATATCACCCAATGGAAGATGCAAGTTGGGTCACAGAACCTGATATTTTGAAGCATGGAAAGATAGCGCATGAGCTCATGGACAAGAGTCCATGAAAAAAAAATTAACCAGGGGAGTATGATGCAGGAGCATCGCCTTCAAGACCGACATCGCACACATGGAGGCAATAAAAAGACATTTCAGTAATGCCAGAAATTCAAATCGGGCATTAACTCAAAAATTAATTGGGTTTTTGAGATATTTTGTTGAGTAGTTTGAATATTGTAACTTGTTTAAAAATTCTCTAAGGACTATAAGAAATCGCAGACATGGAGTGTTGACTCTTTCTAATAGTAATTAGCAGTTATTTTAATAGGACTGAGTATGTGTCAGTTTTAAAATGCTGAAATGATAGTTTTCAGAACAGGTCAAGAGAGCTCAAAGAGCTGATCCTTAGATAGATTTCAGGATTTCCTTGTAAAAGTCATGTATGGAAGATCAGTATGGATGAGTAACTGTAGGAGAATAGAGCAGAGAAGACAAGAAACACTTTGTATTTTTCTTGTTTTTATGAATAACAGAATAGATAGAATTGTCCCGAATTTGGAATGTGTTCATTTGAAATATGATCGAATGAGTGTTATTTTGTATGCATGATTGTGATTAGTTTATTTTCATGTATGAGTGATCGAGAGGTTTGTTGTATGAATCTGTAACGAAACTGGATGAGTTTCAATTGCTTCTCTTGAACCTTATATGCAAGGTCTGCATCCTGAACTCAAGGTGTGCGTTGTTTGAGTCTCAGAATGACTCAGAGGGAGGTTCAGAGAGAGAGCAGGTGAAACTCGTGAATCCAGGTGCAAGGAGTGCACAGAACCTAAAATCAGTTAAGTTCGAAGAAACAACAAAGAGGAACGCCAGATGGGCGTAAGGTATTTTCTTTTCAATAAAATCCCTTGAATCTGAGTTATTCAAAATCCTTGAATGCAAGGTGTGCATAGGAATTCCAATCTTCAAAGGAACAAAGCTCAGGAGGGATAACACTTGCGGAGTGTTCATTGAACTAGAGTGGAATATTAGAGGAAGAAAGCAAGGTTTGAAAACTCTTGGAGGTTGAATATCCAAGACCGGGAACAACGAAGATTCTAGAAAAGGAATAGTTGACATTGGAGGAGCATAGAGCCAAGAGACGACAAGTGTCAAATATATAAGAATATCACAGACCCTAACTCTTTGTGCCAAGGGATCATTTCAGAATTTTTTTACCAGGGAAATGAGAATGAAAACTCTGCAAGAATAGTGAAAGGAGGTCGTCGATAAAATCTTGGTTGTCAATCTGCGAAGGATCTAGATCGTAAGATCTAGTGCTGAGGGCCGATAGTCGTCATATCCGAGAGAAAGTGGAGAAGGTGGATTTTGGCATTCTGTCATCGGGAAAATGGGAGTGTGGACTTCCCCAAGAATCACGAAAGGGAGATTCACGATTGGACATGGACCATTGGTCAGGGCGGATCATGGATCGTTGATCCCATGTGGTTGAGAGTTTTTAGGGTTGGTCACCGGGAACCAGGGGAGGAAGATTTTCCAAAAGTCCTGAAAGGAAAACTGTGATTTGATCATAGTCATTGATCAGGAGGAGATTTGGACCATTGAGCATCCATGAGGATCATCGGGGTTCTGGAAAACTGGGGATTCTAAGGAAAGAAGTCATTCGACTTCGCAAGTCGTGAAGTCCCGAAAGACCTCGTGACTTAGCCTTAGGTCATGGGCAAATGGTCATATGGTAAGAAGTGACGGGAGGTGCTAACAACCAGCCAGGTGCTAACTCGTGGATCGGGGTTTTGGCATCTAGGTGTTCAAAGGGAAAGAGTCATAAGACGAGAAGTCCCGACTCACAAAACGTGAAAATCCTTGGGTAAGGCTTGTGGTCACAACCGATGGTCACATGGGGGTGAAGCTTACACCTAGTGCTCAGACATATAAGTGAGTTTCGATAATAGGACCTATGGATTTGTTTAATAGAGGCTCCAACAGGGACCAAAGAGCTATTCCATCTCGAGGAGAAGAACGATCCAGTGACAGGGAGGTCGACAGACCTTGCTGGGGTAGGGGGGCGGTATCATGCTCTCATCAGCTTAGCTCTGATACCATGTTAATTTTTGAGCTATTATTAGGTTTCTTTTCAATTTACTAGATAACAATAGCATAGGTATGATCACTGAAAGAAACACAATCAAACGATACACAACATTTATCCTGGGAAACCCTCATGGGGGAGAAAACCCATCAAAAACTTCCTTAATATAGATTGCCAATACAATGCCAAGACAATAAACCAAAACTCTAGAGAATATCCAACACTGAGAAATGCTCCTCTCTCTTCCTTCTTCTCCAAACTGCAACTACCAAACTTGTGCACTTGATGAGTGAATGAATGAGTGAGATAATGAGGCATTGGCTTCCTTTATTTATATAATCTAGGAGGCATTGGAAAGATGTCTCTTCACTGGGAAGAGCCGACTTGTCTTCTTAGTGGTTAAAACCACTTTAATTATCCCTGGGGGACGACTTCTTAATTTGCATAATATAATTAGGGTTTGACCAATCTGCAAAAGGGGATTTGGTCAATTACAATGCCTGACATGATCAATCCACAAAAGGGGATTGATCAAATGAATAATAACTCAATAATAAATAGAATACTCTTTGCAGTTACAATATTTCAACAATAATTGTGTCAACCCTTGGAGAAGTCTGATAGTGAAGTCTGATAGCACAGAGGTATGGGTAAGGGAACTGAGTTTGTTTGAGGTATAAAGGCATGAAAATCAATGAATATGAATGTAAGACTATTATAGATGGATATTATATGTCATGCCATTTCTGGTGATATGTGGAACATCACATAACTCCTCACGGTTAGAGAGTTATGGCCATGTGAAGTTGGAGAACCCTCATGAGTACTTATCTAGAAGATCCTAAAAAGGTCAAAAAAGTCAATTATTCTAAAAGATCCTAGAAGAAGTGTACTAGTCAAATTGATGGTAACTAGGAGTTAATAATGGGTATAGTTGTTGCATTAAGAAAATAAATTAGTTTCAAAAAGAAGTTAGTTAAGGGAAAAGAAGTTATGTATTGACTAATTATAGAAAAGTTAGTTACAACAAGAAATTGTGAGTAAAAGGAAATTATTTAAATAATAAAGTAGTCAAAGTGGTTCCAAAGAGAAATGATCTAAATAATAAATTGGTTGCAACAAGAAGCGGTGAGCTTACTATTTATGGATAAGTCAAAGTGGTTACAAAAGAAATTATTTAAATAACAAAGTTAGTTGCAACTAGAAGTGGAGAGATTACTATTTGTGGATTGAGTGGTTGCAAGTGGACAAGTGGTTAGAAGTGGGTTATCCCTAAAAGAAGGAAGTTGGGTAAAGTAGTTAGAAGATAACCCCTCGAGGAAGCTACTTGGAGAGTATAAATAAGAGAGAAATGAACTCCTATTAGCACCTAGCCTACCTATTGATCATATTTAATATCTATAAGTGACTGAGGTAACCAAGGAGATCTGAGGCAAATTTCTGAGGGAAGGTAAAGTAAATAAGGACGAAAATCCAAGGGAGGATGAAGTCTTTTAATGATGCCTTCTAAGGTATGTTATTTATAGATCATCTCACCATTTTCCCAATAATTGTTTTTAGGAGTGATTCAGATAGAGAAACATGGAGGATAACGATACAACATATCAAGGTACCTGTGATAGAATTTTTAGCCTTTGGTTCATTGTATTTTGGGAGATACACTTTGTAGAAGATATGGTTTTTGGCTAGTTCTGGAACTAGTTTTAAACAGGTGTTCCGGGTAAAACAATAATAAATTATTCATAGAAAATATAAATTATGTGAGACCAATTTTAATAGAAATAGTACATGCCATAGTTTTTTGTGTACAATTTTCAAAATAAGATATCAAATATTGAGCACGTGGAATGTCGTACAAATTCGCTCTCTATAATAATCTATAATTCAGCAAGGTCTTCCATTGTTGCTATAACTCTTTTTCTTGGAGGTTCCAAGTAGTGAAACATGGAGGAATTGCAGAGAAGACACTAAGGAATATTTCTATCATTTTCATACCTTTATTCATTTCAGGCACAGAGTTATTCTTGTTTCAAGTTAGGGTTGTTGACTAATCCAAAAACTAGTCATGTGAGACTTAGGTAAATTTTGATGAAAATGTTATTCTCTTGTTGTTGAAGTTGAGGAAGGTCTGCAGGTCTGTGATCACATACACTAGGTCTATTACAAAGTTACACATATGTTTATATGCATGTTTTGATTGCTACATTTGGTCATGACATGGTACATGCTTGATGCTACATAACAGTGAGGTTTTGGCACATGGTTTGATGTAACGTTTTATGGTATTTGGTTTATGGATAATGTGATGTATTTGTAGAGGCATTTGTTGGATATCTTTGTGTATGTATTTTTTATACGGTTGAGGTACATGTTGGGTACATGGTTGAGACATGTAGTTGATGAGTTGGCATATACATGAGGTGTATAGCTGATGATGTTGGTACATCTTGATGAGTCATAGTTGATGTGTTGTTAACTGTAATACCCATGTTTCCCCCAGGTTGTAATTAATCATTACTTATGATCACCATGATATGGCATGGGGAAAATGTAAATATATTATTGTTTGAATTGCCAATAACTGATTGTGGGGGTGAAGACTTGAAGTACTGACCATGATATCACTAGAGGAAAGAGTGAGGAAACTGTAGAAGAGGGTTCATTAGTTAAAATGACCAAAATTTTCTCAGCTGAGATAATAAGTCCCATCCAAATCCCGAGGAGGAAGAAGTTAAGGAAATAAGGACTGGTGGTTGAACCATCAACCACCCCCATGAATGGAAGCATGGTCTAACTGAAGAATGCCATCCCAAAGTACCACAAGGTATGGTAGACCAGGCTAACCCGAGTTTCTTTCTGACAGAAGGAACAAGATAGGTCAATAACCTTCCCGAGGAAGAGAAAGGCATGAGGAGATATATCAAAGAGGAGACAGACAAAGAAGGGGGCATGTGCGTGAGGCTCTGCGGAAAGAAGGAGAGACACTAGACAGGAGTGCATGCACAAAGGGGAACACAACCTCAGTAGGAGAATGCACATTTGATGCTGAGGATGCATCTAATAAACCTCGCAGAGACTGTGACAGAGAAAGTATCCCTAAGAAGCTATGACAGTTCCATGGTGATATCATGGCTTGGCATGGGGGTGGCCATAGTGTTAAGAATGAATGCCTCTGGGCCTATTTCTGGGTGGATAGGCTAACACCCGTAGTCAGTTGATCAGTTATCAACGATAATAGATAAGTGTTTCATTTACCCTATGCACTTAGATTGAAATGCATTTTTTGAATGTATGAGTTTATTTATCTCTTATTTAATTGGGTAATGGTATGTTATATCTTTTCGTAGTTATATGTCAGTGCATGCATTTTATCGTTGAAGGAATGAACCTTTGATATTCTATAAGTTTCAAATAGTTTCTCTTCTATAATACTGGTGCAAGGAATACACATATACTGGTGCAAGGAATACAGTGTGCAGGGCCAAAACATAGTGAAGTTGCTCTGGCTTTGAAACTTTTGGAATTCGGAGCTCCAACACATATGACTTCACAACCCTCGAAAGTAGTCGAAGGCCGAAGTCGTGAATCGATGAGGGTCATTGATCTGGGGATCCAGTATGGATCGCTCTCAGCCGTTATATTGGATATATGAAGGGAGGAGTTAAACGCTTCAGTGAAGTTCTACTCCAGGAGAATAGGAGTATTCTAGCATCGAAACTCCCAAATGTCGGAGTTGCGGAGTAAATCAGGACCGTTGAAAAGGAAGGGACACGTTTCCACAAATCAATGATCTTCTAGGAGTCTTGGTATTCGGTGATATAGGGATGTGTGAATTTCCCTAGAGCTCTATGTTGGTGCGAGTTTGATTAGACTAGGGTCCTTCTTAGGTTACCAACAAAAGATATCGTGTAGTCTAGAGCATTGGCATTTTTATGTCCTCTGAAAAGAAGAAGTCTCACCCGAAGCGCTATTGAGACAGATAGATAGGGAAGGGTAGGGAAAAGACTTAAGAGGATCCATAGAGCCTTCAGGACTCATTCATGTTCTTGCATGAGAGACATGAACATATCTGGAACATATATGTGCAAGAATCAAACCTACTTACATCGCGAGCAAGCATTTAAACATAGAACCATCAAATAGAACTCATAATCCATAAGGAAACATTGTAATGCATAAGTAAACATACAAAGACACAACATATTTTAAAATTAGGTCCTTCTTCATATCTCTTCAGGATATTTATGTGATTACAGACTCAGAATTACATAGTAGGGCACTGTACAGACTCTTGGCTCTGGACTCATGTCGCAAAGCTCTAATTCTCCAACTGATAGTTCCAATTCATTATAGACTCAAGACTTGTCTTCCTTTGAATTACAACAATCAACAACTCAACCCAACCCTTTTACAATAATCTTGTCCAATAAAAACCCTTTTACAATAATGTTTATCCCTATATATAAGTTGGGTTGTGTCTTCCTTCTCGGCTTGCATGCTTTCTTGTTCTGTTGCAACTATTTGTTGCTTAGCTAGCGTTGCACTGACTTTCGCCACTTCTTTCTTTTTCTCTTTCTCCTAGCCTCTGATGAAATTTGTGCAACTCATGCTTAGTCAAAAGTTGCACAATTCCTTCCCAAAAATGAAGGGCCCAATAGGCTCCGACCACAATCCTTGACTCGTCCTCAAGTCAAGCGCTTGGTTTTTTCACATCCTCCAGGAGCATCTATTGTTTTCCCTTGTCCTTCTTTTCTTCTTCTTTGGGATCTTTTGTTTTTGCTTTTTATTCCTTTAACTCCTCAAACGAAGGGCTCAATTCTAGTACCAACTGTAAGGATCGATGCTTTACTCCTTGAAAGCTTCCAACTTTGTCCTACAATTTTCAAGCGAGGAGTGATGCCTCTGCAAGAAACTGTTGGGTTGTCTCTTTGCTATATTCCTTTAGCTTGGATGAAACCAATGAGTTCCACTCAGAATATGTTTTTGCGTCAAATTGATGCATTTTCATGTAGGTTGTCTGAATTACAGGTTGAAAGTCGCGCAGCTCTTTCTTGGCTATGGACTATGCCTCATAGAGCATATTCAGTTCATTGTTGGCCTGTTGAATTTGGTCGAACTTCTGTTGTTGCTCCATGGGGTCCATTGTGTCTGCAACTTCTTCATTGAGAACATGGATCTTTGTGCACACGTCCTCTAAGACATGGTTTCGTCAAGCAATGATGCCCATCCAATCGCTGACTTCCCTAAAAATTTTGGTGCATTCCGTTGTGTGCTTGTGTAGTCTTGCTCCGGCGTCATTACCTTGCAATATTATCTTATGCATCTGTTCCTGCAGCTGTTTCTTTGCTTCCTTTTGGACCTGTTGGAGATTTGCTTGCATCTCCTCAGTGCAAGTATCAAGTTGTGTCCATGCTTCTTGTAATACCTTGATCTGTTTCTCTAGCTTGCCTACATCGTTGGCTTCAGGTAGGTCGGGTGCAACCTTCTGAATCTTTGGCCAGGCTTCAACAAGTTTTTCCTGTACTTTTTACAATTTGCGCTGGACTTGGAGTTTGTCATGTGCTTCCTACATTCTACATGTTTGCACAACAAAATCTTCCTTCCTTGCAACCTCAGTGGCTCTCTCAACCTCCTGGAGCCTTTTCTGTAATTGGTCTGTTGATTCTCTGACCATCGTACCAGGTTGGTGGATGAAGGAGCTGCATCGGTGGGTGCTCGCGTCTACAGTGGAAGTCCATTGGTCGTTGAATGGTCCGAGTGGGTTTCTACCTCCTCCTCCATTGGTGGCACTGGTGCAATCCTCAACCTTAGATCTGCAGGAAAATGAGTCAGAACCTCTATTCTGGCGATGCAGAGTTGCATCAATTATGCACATTGTTGAGGGTTCTAGAGAACCCGCTCCATTTGTGCTCGCACGACTGTTGTATCCTACCCAGTTGTTGATTTTGTTTCGTTTTGAGCATCTGGTGTCTCCAACTCTTTCGATGCTTCTGATTCATGCCCCATGTTGTCTTGGGCACCCTCAGCCTTGGCTGGTGAGGTGATTTGTTGGTTGTTGCCGGCTTCCAGCTCCTCTCTAGTTCGGCCATATTTTCCTTGTGTTGAATACTCGGGTTGTTGTTCCTGGGTGTCTGGATTTGGATCCTTCAGCATCATGCTTGGCTCTGAGGCTTTGGGGTCGGGACCATAAACTTTTGATCTTGGCTTGGGTGATTCTTTGGTTATTTGTGGGAGTCTTCACTCCACTATCTTTGGCTGATCAAGTTGCATTGGCTATGGGATTGTGGTCTGATGTGGATTGGAAGTGATGAGGTTCGGTGATTGGGGTGATGGAATTTCCTCAATGACGAATGTGGATGGAAGTGTTTCGTGCTCCAGGTCATCTTGAATATCAATGATAGTGGTGGATTTGACCGCTACACAGGTGCGGGGGGCGACTTATGCGAGGGGTTGGGGGTTCATAGGTTTGTTCAACGAGACCCCAGTTCTGGGTCTCTTCACCAATGGTTTGGTACCAAACACAACACCCAATATCTGGTTAACATCTGCACTTGACAACACGGCATCGTCTGGTAGCTGACAGAGGGTCGGTATTTTCCTCCTCTCTGACTGTTGTATCTCTTCTTCCTCCTCGGAGTCTTTTTGTACCGGAGCATCTGGCATCTTCGGCTCTGGGCCCGAGCTCGATCCTTCTCCTACTTCCTTGTCTTTTTTCTTCAGCAGCTCCATAGAAAAAATGTAATGCATCCCTAACTTATGCGGGCCACATTTGACTCCTGGCCATGACATGACTTCCTTATCGAAGGCTTCCTCGTCCAAATAGAATGGTAGCATCCTTGTGTGGAAATTTTCTCTGTTGACATGTCTTGGCCAGATAAATGTATGGTGTCAGTTCATGCAGAAGGTGATATTCCTCATGTTACAATTGAGGAGATCCTGCGGGATGTGCAGCCTCTGTGTTGCATCTATTATACCGCTATACCATTTGGAAAATGTTGCAATGTTGAGTGTTGTATTCTCCAAGTCTGGTCTAGACTGCCATGGATCGAACATCTTCGCCATGTGCCCCTTGTCTGGTATTGTCGGTTGTCTACCCACAGGTGGCTTCCATTTGAATATTGCAAATGCCACAAGTAGGTATCCATAGGTGAAGGTTCCTCCCTTCTCCTACTCTTCCTCGCAAGATATTAATAGTTCCTCCAATAGGTAACTACACCAATTGAACACTGCTCCATTGGCGCAAAAGTCAGTGACTGATAATGCATTTAGAGTGCATTCTCCTTTATAGTAAGACCTCATAACCTTGTTGGCTATGATGTAGCATCCAGTCCAGACTGTCTTGGGTAGTATTGGTTCAATTATTGTTCTGTTTCCTCCCCTCTTTGTGTTGAATTTCTCATATAGGCTAAGCTTGCCTTTATTTTTCCCTTTCTTACCGGGACCCTGGAATCCCTTCGACACATCCTCTCCTTGGGAGGATAGTCCAGTAAGCTGTTGGATGTCTTCAACATGGATTGGATACCGCTTATCCAACCATAGACTTTTGTCATGCACCCTGCTTATCAGAAATTTCATGAAGTGCGCAATCTCACCTGTGGTACCAAAGACTGGTAGGTCTCTCAGGTTCATGATGGTCGAGTTAAATAAGTTGTTGAAGTCTTATTTTGGTACAAATTTCATTCCTCCAATTCCATCCGGAGCTATCTTCCAAAAGACATCTGTGTGCATCTGTGGGAACAAGGATGAATCTGTGAGGTCAATGTCGAGGAGCTTAACGTGATCCACCTTCCCTTTGAGATATCCCACGATGTCATCCCGGGGGTCACAAGGCTCATCTGGTACCGCTTCTTTAGACATGGTGCTTTGGCTTGTTGTGGATCTCGGTATTCACACTTTTGTGGTAGGCAGAAACTAGGGTTACGTATGAAAATTTTACAATGGTACCAACTGGTTCGCACTCCTAAGTTCGGAAATGGCTACGCTCTTTTAGAAACGATACATTCTTGGTTGAGTTCTGAGAGCCTTATAATTGGACTAACGAGAAAGTTTTAGTAGTAACTGCTACTCATCATGACCGTATGGATGCAACTGGGTTTGAGTTTTCTGACAGGACAGTTTAATCAAGGTAAATCCTATTGAGTGATCCTAGTATTTACTTATTTGAGTGGAATAGGGACGTGGCCAATTTGAGACCTTTATGTTTGATGAGTGGGTGTCCCAGCACGAACATTGATGGCATCTTGGCATAATATGGCTTTATGTCTTAACGGGCATCAGACAAGGTACCATAATGGAAATAAAGGTAGTGTCTAGACTGGGTTCGCGTGGCCCATGGACTCATATTAGATTTGGATTCATGGCCCCTCTGACCACAAAGGTTGTCCCCATCATCTTTAATGACTGTCATTAATGGGTTGTCTTATGCTTCGGGTCATGGACTGTTGATTCATCAGTTCTGTATCAACCAATACTTAAACAAAACAAATGAACTATGTGTTATGGTGGAACACGATGCACATGGACTTTATTAACTAGATTTACAGAATTTCAGAAAGAAAAAGAAATTGAAATCTAACTATTGTACAAGCTCCTTCAGATTAGAGTGACTGTCCTTCTCTCTTAGTTTTGAGATAGGTAGGGATTTAGGCCAGTTCCATTCAACCATCCTGGTCATAGCACACCATCTAGTTGCATGAGTCTGACTGCTCCTGAGGGTCGGATCTCCGCAATTATGAAGGGTCCCAACCAGTGCATATGCATCTTGCCAGGGTGCTTCTGGTATCGACTATCATAGAGTAACACCTTGTCTCCTTGTGTGAATACCTTGGACTTAATTTGTTTTTCATGCCAATCTTTTTTTCTTTCCTTTTCAACTGATTGATGGAAATATGCTAGAAATCTGGTTTCCTCGATTTCTTGTATCTCCATAAGTCTCTATGCCATTGATTCCTCTTCTGATATACGTGTGACTTGTGCAATATACGGACTTGGAGTGATGAACTCTATAGACACCACTGCCTCTCTCCCATAAACTAGCTGGAACGGTGTGTATCTGTAGAATTTCTTTGTGGTTGTTCTGTAGGCCCATAGTATAGCTGGAACTCTATCATCCTAGTCCTCCCGATTTGTGCAACAGACCTTTGTTAGTCCTCTTTATAGAATCTTGTTGAAGGCTTCGACTATTCCATTGGCTTGTGGGTGGTAAGGACTGCTCTTGTGATGCTGGATCAGAAATTTTGTTATAAGTATTGCTATAATGATGCTAATGAGATGGGATCCCTGATCATTGGTGAGGCTCCTGGGACATCTGATCCGAGTAATGATATTCTCGAAAATGAACCTGGCAGCAGTATCTATCGAACAGTCTTGTACAGCTATTTCTTTTACCCAACGTGTAATGTAGTCAGTCATGGTAATGATGTACCTAGCCTTTGAATGTTTGGATGTGGGGTTGATTGGTCCAATGAAGTCAACTACCCATTTCTCAAATGCTTGTAGAGCTCTAACTAGTTGTAGTGTTAGTTCATCTTGACGTGATAGCTTGCCCACCCGTTGACAAACATCAAATGATCTAGCGTATACTTTTGCATCCTTAAAGAGTGTTTCCCACCAAATTCCTGCCTGTACAACTTTCTGTACAGTGGCCTTTCCTCCTATGTGGCCTCCTACAACTCCATTGTGGCATTCCCAGAGTGTATCATGCCTTTCATGATCCAAGACACACCGTCTGAGGATGTTGTCTAGTCATAGTTTATACAATTCTCTGGCGATCAATTGGTAATCTACTGCTCTAACGACCATGTGTCATTTCTAGGTTGCAGAATATGTTTCCAGATAGGCCCCTGTACTTAGGAAGACAACTATGTCCTCCAGGTATTCAGGGATGGCCTCAATCCTGAACAATTCTACATCTGGGAGCTGGTCATCCACTTCTCTACCACTTTCCCCTGACTCTAGCCTGGATAGATGGTTAGGTCCGACATTGCATCTTCCCAGCTTGATGATGACTTCAAAGGAAAATTCCTAAAATAACAGCAGCCATCTACAAATTCTCCCTTCCAACACAGGCTTGTTAACTAGGTATTTCAATGTGGAATGATCAGTAAAGAATTTGAAATTAGACCCTAACAGATAATGTTTAAATTTATGTAAAGCATAAATCATTGCTGAGCCTTCCCTTTCTGTCGTTGTGTAGTTGTGTTTTGCTTGCAACAAATTCTGACTCACAAAATAGATAGGGTGATCCATAGCTCCATCTCCAGGTTGTGTTAAGATAGCTCCTAAGGAAATTCCTGAAGCATCTACATGGACGTGAAATTCCTTCTCCCAGTTTGGGAATATCAGAATTGGTGTTGTAATAAGTTTCTCCTTAAGTGTCTCAAATTATTTATCACATTTAGGAGTCCATTGGAACATTTCATCCTTTTTTAAGAGATTTTCCAAAGGTGCAGTAATGTTGGTATATCTTTGAATGAACCTACGATAGTAGCCTGTGTGTCCTAGTGTGGAGCACAACTGTTTAGCACTCATAGGTGGTGTCATATTCACAATGACCCAACTTTGGTTGGGTCAACCAATAATCCTTCTCGGTAGACTATGTGGCCCAACAAATTTCCATGTGGCACACAGAAGATACACTTTCTAAGATTTAATGAGAATTTCAATTCTTTTCATCTGTCAAACATTAGCCTCAGCAGTGCTACATGTTCCTTGAGCAGGCTATATAATGTCCAATCATCCATATAGACTTCTATAAATTTGTGTATGAACTCTCTAAAGTTTGCTATCACAATCCTGGAGAAAACTGCAGGGGCATTCTTTAATCCAAATGGCATCATGTTGTATGCAAAAGATCCCCATTCTGTAATAAAAGTGGTCTTTATTTTGTCCTCTTCAACAATCCTGACTTGATGGTATCCTGAAAATCCATCTGTGAATGAGTATGCTTCCTTCCCCGTAATATGTTCTAGCACCTCATCGGTAAAGGGTGTTGGGAAAGGGTCATGCACACAAGTAGAGTTGAGACTTTTGTAGTCTACACACACTCTAACATCCTCTGTGTCTTTCTTTATTTGAATGACTATCGAGCTAACCCACTCTACTTCTTCTACTGAAAAAATGAGTCTGGCTACCAACATCTTGTCTATCTCCTTCTTAACCTTTTCTTTTACTCTTGGGTTAAAATGATATGGCCTATGTCTAACAGGCTTGGCTCCTGGTTTTAATTCAATCTTCATTTATCCCATGACTCCTTTGATCCCCTTTAACTCGAAAAAATTCTTTGGGAAAAAATCCTCATATTCCCGCAGTAAACTCTGTATTTCCTGACTGGTTTTTTCATCCCAATAATCTCCCACCATAGCTATCTTAGGTTGGTCTATGGTCCCTATGTTGATCTTGCGCAACTTTAATGGGTGAATGTAGGAACTATCGGTCTGACTAGGTATGGTGTTTTGGATTTCTCTTTTTCCCTTTGTCTCTTTAATGGCTAGGTTTCTCAGTTCTTCTAAATCGTCTGGGCTTTCTGAATATTTGCTAATCTGATATCATTTTATAGGTTTCTCAGTTAAGGGTAAGTGGAGTTTAGTCTAAATCTCTTGGTTATGCTTGGGACACACTACTAAGTTTGATATCTTATTACCCTTGTCTGTAATAATAATTTCTTTAATCTTTTGCAGGGCTACTTCAAGCTCAGGGTACTTACTTGTGAATGAGAATTCCTTGCAAAAATGAGCTGATAGTGTTTTCCAATTGTTGGTGTGTCTTGTAGTCTCCTCATGTATAAAACAAGCTTTCTGGATTGGACTTAGAGAGTGGGGAAATACTTGAACCCAGAAGTGAGAGGGTATTCCCAAAGCTTTCCATTTTGTCATGCACTGTTCAATGTGTATTCTAGGTTCCAATTCTCCACTAAACAGTTGTGCAACTTGGAGATCCATCTACATCCCGGATTCCAGCTGCTCCTTATTTTGGAACCTGTACTTGATAGCTTTCTTCACCTCGTCCCAAGTTCTAAGAACAACTTTATGATTGCCCCACCATCTGGCGGGGGTGTTCTGAAAAGATATATCTAGTACCGAGATTCTTTGATCTTCTCTTGCATTCTCTTCCATGTTCTGCAAAAAATTGTCTAGATCTGAGGTGCCATCGTATACTGGGTGTTCTCTAACTCTGGTCCCAACCCATATGTTCATTCTTATAGTTGTGCATATTCTTGAGAATCTTTCGTGCGAACCTTGTTTCCAACTGTCAAAATCCAATTCTGAATCTTCATTTGTTGACTGTATACTTCTCCAACTTACTGATCCATTACTCGTAGGGTTTATATAATCGTTTCTTGTCCCAGCCGTTACAGTATACAACCGGTATAAGTCTTCTCCCTCCATATTATTGTTTGTTGGTTCTGTGTACCTGGGTCCTACATATGGATCCAAAGGTTGAACTACCTTGATTCCCTCAGCCTCAAAAGTCATGGTGTCTTTCTTTAAGTCAATTACTGCATAATTGTCATAGGCCCAATCAATGCCAAGGAGTGCAAGGTATGGGTCCTTGTCTCCCATTATCTCAATGACTTCAAAGTCAACCACTGTTTTTACTCCTGCTACATCTATTTCCACATTCTCCAGTCTTCCTATGGGGAAGATACAATATTGGTTTTCAATTCTTAACTAAATTGGGGAATATGTCAGTCTAGGTTTTCCTAAGGCTTCCCGGGTCTTCTTAGGCAGAATGTTCACAGCTGACCCTAGTTTGAACATGACGTCCTTAATTTCAAATTCATCTAACTGGGCTACCAGTAAAAATTATTTATCGGTTTGTACTTTTCTTCATTGCACTCTCTGAGTGCTCTTCTCAGGAAGATTATCCCTTATCCTTGCTTCCGGGGTTTCTTCATTCCCTAAAACTAGGTATAGCACATTGTGCAACTTTTCTGTTAGTTGATCATTCCCCAGAATGTCAGAGAATAATTGAAACCAAGGTCAACTACATTTCTAGGGTGCTCATGTTGTATTGGTATGACTACAGGGTTTCTGGGTGTAGGGGGTGAAGCAGGGACTTGTGCCATCTTAGGGTAAACAGTCGTCTAGGGGGGGTTCTCTCACATTTCAGGACTAGGAATATTTTGAAATACTTCTATGGCATATTTAAAGAACAACTTTTGTTTTAGGGGGTCATACTTGTCTCCCTTAGGTGCTTCTTTCTGGATCTGACATAGAGTATCAGCATCAGCTCCTGTCTTCGCTCCTCCTCGAGTAACGATATTAAGGTTGGGAAATTTTCCCTTAGAAATCCTCTTGATATCTGAACTTATAAGGTTAGTTCCTCTTTGTCGTACTCTATCTTCCCACTTTGTGATTAGCTCTGGGCAGTCTTCAGTTGCGTGTCCATTTGTTCTGTAGTGAGATCACCTCGGTCGCCTTGGATGAGGACAATATCTAGCCAAGTGACCTTTCTCATCGCAGTTATAACATCTACTTGGTCCTCTTCCCCTAGCTCTTCCTCCTCTGAAATCTCCTCCAGCTCCACCTACTCGACCTCTTCTTGGTCCCTGAGGATTTTCATTCACCCTGAATGTTGTTTGGTCTAACCTATCTGCAAGTGCATCCAACGCTCTACATTGATTGGTAGTATGTGTGGTAGATGCGCAGAACTGACAGTGTAATGTGCTTGGTATTGTCGAATATTTCTGCATGATGGGGCATTGTCTTGGCCCATGCCCATGGATTTGGGAGATCTCACAATACTCCATTGTTGGTTCTCCTTGGCCTCCTGGGAAACCATGATATGGGGTGGGGTTATGGAATGGTGAGTTCATCGACACTTGCACAACTCCTCCTGTGGGTCCTGGTGGGGGTACCATCAAATTTCAAGGAGGTCCCAGTCCCCTCATTCGCAGACATTCATTTGCCAGGTGACCTTCTGTATAACATCCAGTTCACCAAACCTGTGGTTGTTCTGGTCTGGGTATTGTCAATTCCTGAATATTTTTTGTAAGTGTCGATATTTGACCTTGTAGTTTTTCCATATTCACATCTATTGGGGTTCAAGTAACTCTCAGGCTCCCAGGGTATCCCGCCAAGGCTTCAATCTTCATCGATTGTTCCAAGGTGTCTGTTAATGTGGATACTTGTTGTTGCATTAGCGAAATCTAAGTCAGAGGTAGCAGCCTCTGAATGTACCACTCCCTTTGATGTTCTTCATGGATTGGATGTGCCAACCTCCCTATGGCATCTTTAAACTTTTGGTTGTACTCCCAGGCTCATTTGCCTTCCCACTGCTGGATCTCATGCAACTCAAACAAATCCTGTTGTTCTGATTAAGGTAGTTTGAACTCTACTATGAACATCGTCTGTACCTAGGAAAGAGTGAACGCTTGACCTTGCATCCCTGGCACTCTCGGTTCAATTATATTCATGTACCACTTGAGAGCGCGAACTCTCAAGGTAGTCTGGAACTCAACCAACTTATTCTCATCCAAAGTTCCTCTAGATCTCCAGATTGCTTCGCATAGGAACCAGTGTTGCTCAACGTCTTCATCTCCTTTACCCCAAAATTCTGGGTATCGGGAAATCGAACCTCCCGCATGGCTCGCCATTGCTGATCTTGTTGTTCCTATCAATATGAACCCTAACGGTCTTTCTTTCAATCTACCAGGGGATCCCAATACCCTCCCTATACTCGCACTTCCTAGTTGTGACTAACTGACTAATTGTACTGGAACATAACTAGCATGAGAAGGTAGTATCGAACTTATTGCTTGTATAGAAGGAACTTGGGGTATGGGTGATTTGAAGCTGGTGCCAGTAGCTTCAGGGCGATTTTCTTTGATCTGGGGGGTCTCATTAGCTTCCACTGGGACGATCTCTTCGGTCAGATTCCCAATCTCTCCTGTTATCGGGGTTGAATCTTCTCTCTCTCCTTCAAGATTAATGTCAGTTTCCTCCTCTCTTACGTCTTCACTTTCTCCTTCTTGTCCTACTCCCTAGGGGATTCTTTCTCTCCTCACTTCTCTCTCATTTAATACTTGACTGGCCAGTCATTCCTGTCTTCTCATCTTCTACAGTTCTTCCATCTGTCTTTCCTCTATTTCTCCCGATCCTCCTTCTTTCCTCAACTTTTCAAAATGTCTTTCTACTTTCTTGATCTTGTCATGCCACCACTTCTCAACTATGGCGGATCTCTTCAAGGCTCACTCATCTCTTGAATCCACTTCTTATTGTTTCTCCCCCATTTGTCAAAGAACCCTTCCCCTCTCTCATTCCACGACTCTCACCCCGTCTCACCCTACCCCAAGCGAGGGTGTTTACGCTGCCATCTCGGTCGGGGAAATAATCAACATCCCCTCCTCCATCAAGAAAACCTTAATCCACAAGAGGATTTCTCTCAACAGTATTCCCCTTGCGTCTTTCTTGAAAATTTCCTCTGCCCATGAGAAAGACTCGTGGCTCTCAGCTGCAAATTTGATTATGTATCCCTCTAGTGTGGTGCTAACCCAGAAATCTATATCTCTTGTAACTGGGCAATCCAGCCTCTTGAGTGATGCTAACTTTGCAGTATCCCACGCACAGATCTTCTTAGCCCATCCCTGGAACTCTAGATATTCTTGGAGCCTCTTTATCCAGTGAAAAAATTCTTCCAGGAATTTAACCTAGAAAATCTCGTACTGGTTGCTCGATCTCTCTGAGTAAAAGATTGCCACACGAGTGTTTTCCATTGATTTTCTCCTTAGTTCCACTTCTTTCCATATGAAGGCGTCACAGTTTCTTTCCCACCATTGATCAATGCTAGATCTATGGATTGGCAGTAGTATTCTCCCTACAGGTTCCCTTTTAACAAAGGTCTCGGAAAAGGAACCATTTTGTTGGTGCGAGTTTGATCAGACCAGGGTCCTTCTCAAGTTACCAACAAAAGGTACCTTGTAGTCTAGAGTGCTGGCATTTTCATCTCCTCCGAAGAGAAGAAGTCTCACCTGAAGCATTGCTGAGACAGATAGATAGGGAAGGGTTGGGAAAATACTTAAGATGATCCATAGAGCCTTTAAGACTCATTCATGTTCTTGTGTGAGAGACATGAACAGATTTGGAACATATATGTGCAAGAATCGAACCTACTTACGTTGCGAGCAAGCATTTAAATGTAGAACCATCAAATAGAACTCATAAGCCATAAGGAAACATTATAATGCATAAATAAACATACAAAGGCACAACATATTTGAAAATTAGGTCCTTCTTCATATTCTCTTTAGGATCTTTCTTTGATTATAGACTCAAAATTACACAGTAGGGCACTGTATAGACTCTTGGCTTTGTACTCATGTCGCAGAGCTCTAATTCTCCAACTGATAGTTCCAATTCATTATAGACTCAATACTTGTCTTCCCTCGACTTACAACAATCAACAACTCAACCCAACCCTTTTACAATAATCCTGTCCAACAACAACCCTTTTACAATAATGTTTATCCCTATATATAAGTTGGGTTGTATCTTCCTTCTTGGATTGCACGCTTTCTTGTTCTGTTGCAACTGTTTGTTTCTTATCTGGCATTGCGCTGACTTTCGCTACTACTTTCTTCTTTCTCCCAACCTCTGATGAATTTTTTGAAACTCGTGCTTAGTCAAAACATGCGCAATTCCTTCCCAAAAATGAAGGGCCCAACACTCTACTAGCCGGATTAAATCCTAGCTGTAGAGGCCAGGTACACATGGCGATAGATCCAATGTGGTTTGGAGGGAAATCCGGGAGATACATGACGAACTACTGAAGCAACTAGGACCATTGGATGAACGGGTACGTGGCAAGCAATCCCATGGTCTAGAGACTTCGTACTCTGGATTCTTTTGGCTGAGGGTTTTTCAAAGTGTGAAAACCATCAAAGTCGTGAATTCCGAATTAAATCTCGACCGTTGGTCAAAGAGGACATGTGGCGCAAGATCCAATAGTCTGAATATTTATCTCTTCGGGGGATTTGTGTCAAGAGGATTCAAAAAGCACCGAAGTTTGGAGCTGCAAAGTAACGAGAACCATAGATCCAAGGATCCTTTGAGAGCTTCCATGATCATTGAATCCCTACCAAGGTGAGCCCAACGTTGACCAATTAGGGAGATTAGAGGTGGTACAATGTCAAGACCACCACAACCATCAAATTCAGGAGTTGCAGAGGAGGACCGTTGGATCAACATCTAGTTAATACCTGACCATTGGATCTCAGTAAGGATAGATCAGCGATGGGGAACCATTGTGGGGTTTAAAATCTGATTTAACAACCGCATAAGATTGTGGTTCCGAAATCCCCACTGATCTTCAATCGTCACTTTTCCACAAATCAATGATACCCATTGGTCCCTCTACCAACATGCATCTTCCATTTCAAAACTCGACGATGAGTTTAAACATCACGCTAGTTGAGACTCTACAATCCTCTTTAGCCATCGATCTTCACGATCTATTCAATCATGGACATCAAACTTAACCCGTTGAAGCCCCAAGGTAGTGGAGGCCATAGATATAGGGACTACATGGACTCTCACTAACCATGAGATCGAATGGTTGGTTGGGGATCAATATAAGATGACGTGGCATCCTGACGTCACTCAAGGTGATGTTGACCCCTATTATGTATGCCACATGTCACCTGGATTGTGCGTTTCACAGACCCCATAGGCCCATTAACGCGTGACACTTATCATTCATTGAAGGGCCATGTGTCATCTTGGCCTTGCCACTTATCACACCTGGCACCCACCACTTGGCCCATGTGGCAAAAGGAACATGCGAGACCCAACTGTAATTACCTTTGTATCTAGTACCCGAGATTTCGGCAGTTTGACACTCTGGAAGGAAGTATGGTTCAAGGTGAAGGATCCCCCAAATGTCGAAGTTACGAAGTGATAGAATTCATAGATCCGAGGATCCTTCAGGATCTCCTCTGACCGTTGGATCTAAATTGTATCTGTCACTTCGGTGAAGCCCTACTTCGAGAGACTGGGATGTTGGAATGTATGCTCCAAAGGAGCCGAAGGCCGGAGCTATGTAGAAACCTTTCGGGAGTCCAGGAATTTGGGACTCCAGAGATCCTATGTATAGGAAAGAAAAGAGGCACCCAAATTTGCAGTGCCGAATGCCAGCTTTCCCCCCTAGCGTATTTATTATAGGAGGGTTAAGTATCGTTGTTGGTTTGGACGATGAATGGACTTCCACCGTGGACGTCGGAGATTGAGGAGGGTACAAATAGGATGGATCCACGATGACATCATGTGGCCCTCAATCAATGAGAATCAAAGAACTTCAGGAGGCCATAACATGTAAACCAAAGGTCGGATTTGAGCTTGGTGGCAATCATTAGGACACTACGGGTGAGTAGAAGAGGATGCAAACCTCAAACAAAGGTTTTGAGATGTTAAGAAAAATGAAATTTATGATGCCCCATCCCTTAAAGTATTATTTAGGGGTTGGATGTGTTACAAATTGGTATCAGAGCATGGCAACAACACTTGGCCTACTTGGGCTCATGCATGATTCGTATGAAAATATTTTTGTAGGACTTTAAGGGGTAACACCCTATGTTACCACAATCCTAAGAGGTTTTAGTCAAACCTCTACCAAAGAGAGGAATGAAACTTGCTATTGTTTATAGATGTTTTGGAAATAAAGAGGTTGACTTCACTATGAAATTGTACGTGCTATTTTACAGTCATAAGATTAGATTACCAAGGCTAAGATGAGACTGTGGAGAATATTACTGCCAAACATAAATTTTTCTGCATAAGTTCCTGGAGTAGAAGGATGTATATTAAAATATAGTTGGAATCTTACCCAATGAGATTGAATCATGCTATTCTGTGGCAAAGGAAGCATATAATTTATTTGGGAAAGGATAGTCAATCCTATAGGAGTGGGATTTTGTTATTGAGAACTAATAGCAAGACATGGATGTGAATGGATTGAAAGGATCCATAGCAGTAATAATTACTGCTTTAATGAAGGATTAAACCTAGTATATGTGTATAACCCCTCACGATCAAAGGAATGAGTCTGGTGACCATTCTCTGAAATGGGAGAGCATGCGCAACTCTCGGATTCTGAAGGGAACTAAGAAAAAAAAATTGTTTCTGGGTACATGAATTGTTGGGCAGGTTTGTTTTTCTAATCAAGTTGATAAATAGAGTCGTAGATATATAGAATTATTGAGTGAGAAATAACAACAACTTCCCTTGCTTGGTGGATAGGAAAATAGTCTTCCAGAATTCTTGTGGGAGGAGGAGAGAGACCTCCGTCCCTAACTGTTGCTGAACAGAATGAAGAATTCTAGATATAATGGTTAAGACTGATTATGACCTAAAGATACTCTGGAATTATGAACTAGAATACTTAGTAAGTAACATAATTCAAAATTGTATCCAGGTTTTAAGGGAATAGTCCAAATGTTATTGGACATTAAAATTTATTATAAATAAGGTAAAATGGTTGATTAAATGTTGACCATGAATGTGGTAAAGGAAGTGTTGGGGAACTTCTAGAAACCCAATGGGTCAGACTGATATCCAGAGGTGGATGATAACCATATGGAAATAGCTTGGTATACTCATATATATGTAAGAGGGAGATTAGGAAAATATTCCCTTGTAGAAATATGTTGACCAACAATGGTTTGAGGCATGGAAGAGAAGCATGATAAGTTGTTTTGTTTCCTTGGGGAACTGTTGGATTTTCCCAGATAATATTTTCGGGTTGTTGATTCATCTTATAACATCAGAGGAAAGAAACAATTATTGTTGGTTGTTGTCATACGGAAAAAAAGACATAGTTATGATTATGTATGTTAAACTACCCATGTGGATAGCATGAGAATGACTACAAGCTCCCAAATGAGAGGAAAGCTCAGTGTTGAGTATCCCAATGGAACTTTTCTTGAGAATGGTAGTAAGATCCTTGGGAGAAGGATCTGGAATTTTGATGTGTCCATGTGCATGTATGACATGGAAAGGGTGCAAGCAATGAGCTTGCATGATTAGCGTATGGGCTATGTGTGTATATGCTTGAGTACATGGGTTTAATGCCTTGTGAAGCTCCTTGATATGAAGCCTGATAGTAATACTATTTAGGTATGAACGATATTAAACGTGCAAGTGATGAACCTATATGATGTAAGAATATATATATACTAAAGGCACAATATGGATGCCTTGATGAGTGATATGTAAGGAAAGAATTGCACTTGCAAAGATTAAGTGAATACCATGGATGCATGGTTGAATCCATTCTAAAGAGCAATGAAAGTTATTCATTGAATGATAGCTTAAGGGGAATGTGCTCCATTCCCTCAGGAAAGACTAGTATAAATAGATGAAAGAGTAAATGAGCAAGGATGCTCTGTTGTCATGATAAGAGACAAATGATTATGCCTTTGAGGATCACATGAGCATGATTGTGAACAATCATGAGTTGACTGATTTTAAAGTAGATATGTATATAGGCTGTGAAATATACCTATGGCAGCTACACATAGGCTTATGATTATGCATATGGTTAAGTACATCATGGATGTAAGTTAACAAAACCAGAAAATGTGTGGATACATAATTTGGATGCATGACAAAGATGCATGTTTATATTCCTTATGAAATATTTGGTAAACAAATGAAGCTAAATCAAGGTTGAGGCCATCACAAATAGTGATGGATATGCAATAAGGAAGTTACATGCTGAAGGAGTTCCATGTTTAAGGACTGTGTGAAGAATATATTAGGACAACGGATTTACGACCTTAAGGACTGCTAAAAATTGAGTACTGGTATACAAGCCTATTTATATAGGAATCCTAGATTACATTCTAAAACGAAATGTATGAGTGGAAAACTAAAATACTAATGTAGACCATTCTGATAAATGAATGGTAATGTGCAGCTTGCATAGGTTCATGATTCCTTATGAACAAAAGGTTTGCTATTAAAGAATGTTGATGTATACTAAGGATCAGGATGAGCCTAACCAAGGCCGATCAAGAAATGAGTAGGAAGATCATAATAATAAATGGATTGCATAAGAAAAGAAAGAGAAAAAGGAGCACTTTTCTCACCCTAGGAACTCTGAATTGTTTAACAGATTTGTAGGCTGAAAAGAACAACTGTGGAAACAAGTACAGCTAGAAAATGAAAATTAGTTAGATAAGTAAGTTTGGAGGAATAGGCTTGGGTGAGCCATATAAAGTAAAGGCAGTAAGGATTTGGAAAGGGGAAGAGCTCTTAACTCCTTTCTTGTTGAATACTATGTTTCCTCTAGGACGAGAACTGGTGTGTTGATTGAAAATTAATTTTTTAACACGATAGAAATGATGGTTATATGACTATAGAAACAATTGAGAATTGTTTGTGTTGCACTCATAAAAACATTAAGGAATAATGTAACGAAGTGCATAAAGATATGCTAGGGAATATCTGAAAACGTTTTATTGATTTGAATGCGATGATACACAAATTTTTATTTTACATGACGACTATTACATTTATGATGTATGACATGTGTAGAAAGGAATTGGAGCTATTGAGGAAGAAAGTTGCCAATGATGGACAACCTCAAGCAGAGGATGACTATGAGAAGGTTGTCATTACAATATTGTTGAAAGTAATTTAAAAGTCCCCATAAAGCACCATTGATAACGTGATATCTGAGAGGGTGCTAGTAGCCAAAGGAGGTATAAAAATGTTCATACCTATGTGGCATAAGGTATGAACGGATTTGATAATAAATCCTTCTGAAAAGATTACAATATCTCAAAGATATGCGAATAGACTTCGAGTGGTTTTTGTATGCCATTTATACCCAAATAGGGTGTGATTCAGGAAAGGAACCTGGATAATAGAGAGAGTAAGTTTATGCCAGCCAAAGATGAGTTATAATCCTTGCAAGAAAATTGCAGGAGTAAAAAAAATTACCATGGGTACAATAACCAATCTAGGGATATTGGGAATAAAGGTGCTCACAGTTAGCACATTGCATGGAATCATTTCGAGGAAATGCATGTTTTCATAAAGGACGGACAATGGATTTTCCATTGAGGAAGGAGGACCTTCCAATATTTCTACTTACAGTGTATAGGTGTTACAGAAAAGAAAATTTGGGTGGCCATGAGTGTTGGCACCTAGGTTACTAATGAAGGAAGAATTCTTGGGTGCATTCGAGATAAACTTATAGTTTCATATGTGCTAATTTAGTATCATTATCAGCCTATAGTAGGAAGTATAGTTTTGATGCAATAATGAATGAGAAGGAATAATCCATATGGCGAAGAGGTTGGTTAAAGTCCAACACACCATAGCAGAGTGCTTGTCACCAAGTGTGGCAACTTGAAAATCAATGCAAGGGTGCATTGGGTATGAATGTG
>SNQJ01S0048057.1:50953-62148 GCA_010110895.2 Picea sitchensis
ACCAATTGTTGATACTGAGAGGGAGGTGAATCAGTATCAAGTACAATTTAAAACCTTTTTCAACTTATACTTAAACCATTCAATTATATCCAATGAGAAATGAACAATAGTATAAGAGCTATACCAATACACCACAGTACACCATGCACAATATATGAAAAATAATCAATAGTTATTGTTCAAGGGAAGTAATGACTTCCAAAGGTAGCTACAGCTTCCAAATGTAAAGGGAGGTATAAACCTCCAAGAGGAAGATACAATATTCCAATATCAAGAGAGATTTGAGCTCTCCATCCTTGCCCATTCCTTCCACCCAAGAATATATGAGAGATAATAAAACTTTACATTAAATCATCACCATCAACTAATCATCACATAGAACCTAATAATGCTTTCTGAGACTTATTCAATTTCTGAAATTATTCAATTCTTGGAGTACTCTGATCTTGTATATAATATTACTCAATGTATTCTATGAAACTCCTCCAAGTTTCACTCCTTGAATCCTCCCCAAAAAGAAGATATAAAAAAAATGGTAGACTTTATTCAATTCTGGTCTATTCAGGAGAGTGCACTTGCACAGAATGCCCTGCGCTCAATATTTAACATCTTATTCTAAAAATAGCACACGAGAAATTAAAATATGTAGTATTTCCAATGAAATTTGTCTCACTTCATTTGGATTATCTATGAATAAGTTATGACTGTTTTACCCGGAACACCTGTTTATTAACTAGCTTCAGGACTGGTCACAAACCCTATCTTCCACAGAGTGTATCTCCATAATTATAGCAAATAAAGAGTTGAAATTTTTACCAGAGGTACCTTGATATGTATTCTCAATAACATAGTGAGTTCACCATCTGAATAGTTCTAGAAAAAAAGTTATAGAAAAAATGGTAAGATGACCTGAAAATAACATACCTTAGAACACATCACCAAAAGACTTCATCCTCCCTTGAAATTCGGCCTTCTTTACTTCTGATTTCCTCTTAAATTCGACTTGTGTGTTAAATGAATGTATAATGAAATTTATTTATACCATTTATGTCACTTCATTTTAACATTAGGGCCGACCTGAAACTTTCTTATTTTGTAATTATTTTCTTTAATTATCTTCAGGGGCTACATGTACTTCTTTCTTCAATTCACTTTGTCATCTTCAAAAATTCATTTCTCCTCAACCATGAGGATCCACGTGACATTCCACATACCACCAGAAACAACATGATGTATACTATCCATCCATGGGTGTTGTATCTTCATGTGCATTTTCCTTCGTGTCCAAATACCGTCATCAATCTTGCAGTCCAAAACCTATGACTAGGGTTGACATCAATGACAACAACCAATCTTCCAATAGTTAGTATGCATCATTTGAAAATATAATGTGAATGGAAACAAAAAATTTGTTTGGCTGAGGAACGTTGAAGTTGTAGGAAGAAAAAGGGTCTTGGATATGGCAATGTTATAAGCCCATAAGGAAGACCAATTGCATGTTGAGCTAAACTATTATGGGAAGGAAAGTCCCATACTTGTGAATCTAGTTCCTATGCAGAACAGATCTAAAAATAAATGTAGAAATTGGAAAATATGTGGGTGACAGATTTGCAATAAAATTTTGAATTTGAAATTGATAATGATTTCTCATAATTTTGTATAGGTGTGATACATGACAGATGAAAAATATATGTCTAGGGAGGACATATGAAGGTTGTCAAGCCAAAAAGAGTGAAATATACTACTGTTGAGACATAATAACCCTGTGGTAAGCCATGATCACCCTAGAACATGTTGTGTTGTGGTAACACAATTCAGAGGGACATCTCGGCAAAGAAAGTCTGAGGGATGCCTCAACTTTAAGGCTTAATGAAGTCTCTGAAATTATTCTTGTGCGAGCAATCATTGGCAAGGCAAGATGGATCGCTTGAGGAAATGTATAGCATAGAAGGGGATTCATGAGCTTGGGCCTGGAAGGTGAGTGACCGCAAGGAAGAGGAAACTTTGAAAATTCTTATAAACTATTGATTGGGATCATGCACACAATGGGTATGTCCAGGAGAGATAGTGAACCAAGAAAAAAAAACAGCCATGTGGATACGAATCCATGAACTGCACAGATGAGTATTGTGCTAAGTTATGCAATTTTCTTGAATTTATGCAACAACAAAATGTTTACGCATTAAATATATGATTAATATGCTTTATGTCCAAGATTATTGAAGACAAATGACAAAGGCCAAGAGTCTAAAACGACTTGACCCAGAAAGACGGTCAATATTTTTGAAGTAGTTGAATGACAAAAGCATGATAGGTGTTACTAAGAAAGAACACTGAGGATGGTGTTCCCTTTTTAAGGAGGATGGGATCGTAATACCCATGTTTCCCCCAGCTTGTAATTAATCATTAATTATGATCACCATGTTATGGCATGGGGAAAATGTAAATATATTATTGTTTGAATTTCCAATAATTGACCGTGGGGGTGAAGCCTTGAAGTACTGGCCATGATATCACTAGAGGAAAGAGTAAGGAAACTATAGAAGAGGGTTCATTAGTTAAAATGACCCAAATTCTCTTGGTTGAGATAATAAGCCCCATCCATATCCTAAGGAGGAAGCAGTTAAGGAAAGAAGGACTAGTGGTTGAACCATCAACCACCCCCATGAATGGAAGCATGGTCTGATTGAAGAATGTTAGCCTGAAGTACCATAGGGTCTAGCAGACCACGCTGACCCAAGTTTCCTTCTGACAGAAGGAACAAGACAGGTTAATAACCTTATCGAGGAAGAGAAAGGCATGAGGAGATATATCGGAGAGGAGACACACGAAGAAGGGGGAATGTGCATGAGGCTCTGCGGAGAGTAGGAGAGACACCATACATAAGCGCATGCACTGAGGGGAACGTGACCCGAGCAAGAGACTGTGAGTTTGATGTTGAGGAGGCATCTGATAAACCTCGCAGAAACCATGCCAGAGAAAGAATCCCTGAGAAACTACGACAGTTCCCTGGTGATATCATGGCTTGGCACGGGGGTGGCTAGAGTGCTAAGAATGAATGCCTCTAAGACTATGGTTGGGTGGAGAGGCTAACACCCAAAGTTAGTTGGTCGGTTATCAACTATAATAGATAAGTGTTTCATTTACCCTGTGCACTTAGATTGAAATGCATGTTTTGAATGTATGAGTTTATTTATCTCTGAGTTAATTAGGTAATGTTATGTTATCTTCTTTCAGATTTATATGCATGTGCATGCATTTTATAGTTGAAGGAATGAACCTTTGATATTCTATAAGTTTAAAATTGTTTCTCTTCTATAATTATGGTGCAAGGAATACACATATACCCGTCCGAGTATAAAATCTCGAAGGAGAGACTTGTGCACAGTGTGTAGGGACAACACTTAGTGAAGCTACTATGGCTTCAAAACTCTGGGAATTCAGTGCTCCAGATCATATGACTTCACAACCCTTGAAAGTAGTTGAAGGCTGAAGTCATGAATCGATAAGGGTCGTCGATCTAGGGATCCAGTATGGATCACTCTTAGCCATTAGATCGGATATAGGAAGGGAGGTGTTAAACGCTTTGGTGAAGTTCTAATATGGGAGAATAGGAGTATTCTAGCATTGAAACTCCCGAACGTCCAAATCATGGAGTAAATATGGATCGTTGAAAAGGAAGGGACACGTGTCCATAGATCAACAATCATTCGGGAGCCTGGGTATTTGGTGATATAGGGATGCGTTAGTTTCCTCAGAGCTCTACCAGCTAGAGTAAATCCTAGCCACAGAGGCTAGGTACACATGGCGATAGATCCGGTGTGGTACAGAGGGAAAACTGAGAGATACATGCCGAATTACCGAAGTAACCAGGACCGTTGGATGAACGGGTACGTGGAAAGTGATCCTGTGGTCCGAAGACTTCGTACTCCATAGGATTTTGGTCGAGCCTTTTTCAAAGTGTGAAAACAACCAAAGTAACAAACACTATAGTAAATCTTGACCATTGGTCAAAGAGGACATGTGGTGAAAAATCCTAGAGTCTAGAGATTTATCTCATTGGGGGATTTATATCAAGAGGATTCGACAAGCACTGAATCTTGGAGCTACAAAGTAACGAGAACCGTAGATCCAAGGATCCTTCAGGAGCTTCCCCAACCATCAGATCTCTACCAAGCACATCCTGGCATTGACCACTTCGAGAGATTAGAGATGGTACAACGCCAAAACCACCATATCCATTAGATATGGGAGTTGCAGAGGAGGACCATTGGATCAACGTACGTTTAAGCCTCAACTATCATATCTCAGTAAGGAAAAATCAATGGCGGGGAATCATTGTGGGGTCTAAAGGCTCAGTTAACAATTGCATAAGATTTTGGTTCTGCAATCCCAACCGACCGTTAATCGTCACCCATCCACAAATAAACGGTACCCATTGGTCTCTATGCCAACATGCATATTCCATTTTAGAAATATACGATGAGTTTAAACATCATGCTAGTAGATACTCTGCAATCCTCTCTAGCCATCGATCTTCATGATCTATTCGATCATGGCCATCGAACTTAACCCATTGAATCCCCAAGGTAGTGGAGGTCGTAGATCCAAGGACTACGTGGACTCTCACTAACCGTGAGATCGAATGGCTAGGCGGGGATCAATCTAAGATGATGTGGCATCCTGATGTCACTAAAGGTGACATGGACCCTTGTTATGTATGCCTTGTGTCACTTAGATTTGTGTGTTTCACAGACCTCATAGGCCCATTAATGCGTGACATGTGTCACCCACTGATGGACCACGTCTCATCTCGACCTTTCCGCGTATCACACTTGGCACCCACCGCTTAGACCATGTGGCAAAAGGAACATGTGGGACCCACCTGTAATTACCTTCGTATATAGTACCCGAGACTTCAGGAATTTGACACTCCAAAAAGAAGTATGGTTCAAGGTGAAGGAGCCCCGGAACGCCGAAGTTACGAAGCAATAGAAGCCATAGATCTAGGGACCCTTCAACATCTCCTCTAACCGTTGGATCTATATTGTATCTGACACTTCAATTAAGTCCTACTCTGGGAGAGTGGGATGTTGGAACGTATGCTCTAAAGGGGCTGAAGGCCGAAGCTATGTGGCAACCTTTTGGGAGTTCGGGAATTCGGGACTCCGGAGATCCTGCGTACATGAAAGAAAAGGGGCACTCAACACTGAAGCGTCCAACACGAATTTTCCCCCTAGCATGTGTATTAGAGGAGGGTTAAGTATTTCCATTGGTTTGGATGGTGAATGGACTTCCACCATGCATGTCAGAGATTGAGGAGGGTGAAAATAGGATGGATCTGTTAGCATTATGTAATTTACCCAAGGTTGTGGAGGCAGTCACAGAGGTAACATCAAAACCGCTTCAAGTCAGGGATCTAGCCCTCCGAGACTTAGAGAGGGATCTCTCTGTCTGATATAACTTTGTTTGAAGAGAATATTAGGCTAGTTAATGGGTACAGAGTTTGGATTTTTTAATTGGTAGGAGCAGAGAAAAAGGAACCATGGGCAATGGAGTCACAATCTGATCAAAAATCCATGTCAATAGGCTAATATTTGCAGGGCAAGGTAGACAACTCACTGGATCCTTTAATTTAAATGAGATGGGTGAGACGAAACAGGTCAAGAAAACCAATTAAACACAGAGAAACTAAGAATTATGAGTTTAATCTTCAGTGGAAAACATAAAAAACTATACCAAGCCAGAGATAGAGGGTGTATTGAAACCAATTATGTTCTTAATATTCTTGGAATAATTCAGAGGAAGACATTAATTATGATAACAGAGAAACAAATTGACACAGAGGGATGCACATCACCAGTCAAAATAGTCACAAGAATCCTGCAGCATAGCACTGTCTCATTGAATTGATGAAAAAACACAGAAAGCTCAGTGAGCTGCTTTACAAAACTCAATCATGGTTCCCTGACTGATCAACCATAGATCTATGCACCGACCTCTCATTCGTTCATATGTGTGCCTTCTTTATACCCGATTCCAGACCCCCCCCCCCCAACCGTTAAAAGCAGAACAGTCGAGGGGGTCTGAAATCCACTGTCAGTCGTTGGTCTACGCACCGCTAGATCAATCGTCGATCTAAGCGCGTTCTTTATTCTCCAGGCGTGAATGCAGTATATGAGGAAAAACTTAGGCTTAATGACTTTTTGAGGGTTTGGTGCACTTCTTCCCTTGAAAATAATTTGCAGAGATGAAATATTATTTGCAAGCCTATACACCCAGAGAGAAAGATTTCCAGTCACTAGATGATACTATGAATTATGGGGTTATAACAGTGGCTCCACCTGGGGATGGCAGCTTCTTTTAGGAGGTGTAGAGAACCACAGACCTATGAATATGCAGACCAGTGATTTATCCATTGGGCTGATCCCAAAATCTTATTCTGCAACCTGTACCTATTTTGATCTTACAACTGAAACCAAATTAAATGAACACTGCTGAAAAAGAGATGCTCAGAATGCTGAGCTTATTCACATTCTGCTACCTACCCTACACTACTGACAATTTCATCATTCTAAATGATACAATAATGCCAATGCAGCCAATCCAGTAGTTGTTGAGACCAGAAGACTGTTTGACTACTTGTTAGCACAGTGAAAAGCGTAGCTTGACCTTTTGCCCATCGACTCAAAACTGCAAAGTGAAAAGGCCACTGCTGAAAACGTGATTAATATTTACCATAGAGACCTCGACAATATTGAAGAACAAAAGTACTGCCAGAGATAGATTGAGGCTCTATAGTGAAAAAATTCTCCATATAGGTAGCTATAGGATCAAGGTAGAAATGACATGTTCCTTCANAAATTCTCCATATAGGTAGCTATAGGATCAAGGTAGAAATGACATGTTCCTTCATTTTTGGATTCTGCCAAGTGAGCGACATGATCTGGCACTGTAACTATGTTATTTTCATTCTCATGCATTTCCTGACATGGCCGCAACGTTTCTGATGGGTTTTGAAATGATGCTTCTGCTGAACACACCCCTGTAGCTGATTGTCTTATCATATCCATATCATAACAACTTTTTATCCCATGGCCGAATGATGGAAAATGACTTTGAAAACACATGTCATCCAACCAATCAGATATTGGATCCTGAAAAGACTAACAAGGATGCTGCATTGATTCAAATGAAATTTCCTGACTTTTTATGTATTTATCCTTCAACACTTGTCCAAGAGTCTCCTTCAAAATTTGAAATGAATTAAAGCACAATGGTACAGAGTTATTTTGGATTAACTCATAATTTGTCTCAGGCTTTAAGATTTCATTTGAAAATTGAAAATCAAAGTAGGTAAAGGGCTGCAGCTCTGGGTTTAGAATAGCCTCCATATCCTTAATGGCATCATCAACTGATTGATCAGAGGAATTTTTGTCTTCACTATTTACAATTGGCCTAGAATTTCTTTTTAGAAATTGAAAAGATGAGAAACATAAGGGCAAAGTGTTTTCACTTACTCTGAGATTTTCTGCACATTGATCATTGCTGTCATAATTTCCATGCGTAGATTGATTGTCATATCTATGCTGTAACTGATCTTCCTCTTGCCAACAACATGATGTTGGTTTCTCTGAACAGTCAACCTCTATTTCAGCCTCATGATCATCATCATACTGGTCACACTTGGGTAAATCATCCATGGATGAAATTCCATTGAACATGCATATCATGTCAAGAGAATTTTCCACCACTCTCTGATTTTGAACTTCATCTTCGACTGTATGGTGAATGGAATACATGAAAGAATCATTAGTCAAACCATGGTACCAAGGGTGAGCAGCAAAATGTTTGGGAACTATGACACTTTCTTTCTCTGAAATCAATGGACCATGATGTCTTTCAACAACAAGCTCATCATTCATGTCGATCCTCTGCATCATCTCTTCCATGGAACTGGACAAACTGTCCAATTTAGCTTCTGAAGATTTCAGCTGCTCCTTTTCTTTGTTCTTTACCTTTGACCTTTTGATCAACAAGTTGGCCTCCACATCGACTGCAACCTTTTGCATTTCTTCAAGACTTACAATGTTCCTTTCTCTTAACTGAAATGTCATCTCAAGATCGAAGGCATCTGGGTAATGCAAGTGAGCTAATCCTGGGGGTGGCCTTATATCAGCAGGTATTGATTGATATACCTTATTGAATATGGCTGAAAACTGATGTATTGTCTCCCCTGGCTTTCTTTTCAAGTGGTCATATTCTTCTAGGATGAGGAAAATATTTCCCATGATCACCCACCTATCTAAGAAAACTTGCATGAACTGATGAAAATTTCTTATGCTTATAGCTGGCAGATTTCTAAACCAATTTTTAACTTTACCTTGCAAAGACAGGGCAAACATCCTGATACATACATCATCATCTTAAACCTCATAAAGGTCAAGGAAATCCTCAAGGTTTTGAATATGCTTTTCAGCAGTGATCTTCCCATTTTCTCCATCAAACCTAGGCAGATTATTGATGTAATTGACAGGGAGGTCATGGAAAAAGGAGGAAAATCTAGAGGTTGGTATCAGTCTGAGACTTTTGCAAGTACGAGAGATGACGCAAGAGGCTTACAACCATCCAGAGGTTTTGCAGGAGTAGGAGATAAAGAAGGAGGCTTATGTCTCACTAGGCTTTCTACAGATGCATCTGGGGTGTGCACAGGTGTGTGAGGATGTACATAATCTACAATTGGGGATATGATCTCTTGAGGCTCATCAATCAACAGGTGGTCAATGTAATCTTCAGCGATATACTTTTGATCAGGATTAGAATAAGACAAAACATAATTGTAGATAAAACCAAAGATGTCTTGAATGCAATTTGAGCTTGAGTACCTGGTCTTTCTAGGATGCTTGGCCATGCTTCAGGTTCTTCCTCCAGTGGAGTCTTTGAGTTGGCACTGTCTAGAGATGATTTGGAGTCGCCAGGTGAATGATCTCAGCCTTCTTGTGTTTGGTCACTGTCTGCCATCAGTGATCAGATCTGGAGATTTGAAGTGTACTACTGGGGAAAGCGTCCCCAGTACGGTCTCCATTCTGTTAGCATTCTGTAATTTGCCCAAGGCTGTGGAGGCAGTCACAGAGGTAACATCAAAACCTCTTCGAGTCAGGGATCTATCCCTCTAAGACTCAGAGAGGGATCTCTCTGTCTGATACAACTTTGTTTGAAGAGAATATTAGGCTAGTTAATGGGTTCAGAGTTTGGATTTTTTAATTGATAGGAGCAGAGAAAAAGGAACCATGGGCAATGGAGTCGCAATCTGATCAAAAATCCATGTCAACAGGCTAATATTTGCAGGGAAAGGTAGACAACTCACTGGATCCTTTAATTTAAATGAGATGGGTGAGACGAAACAGGTCAAGAAAACCAATTAAACACGGAGCAACTAAGAATTCTGAGTTTAATCTTCAGTGGAAAACATAAAAAAATATACCAAGCTAGAGACAGAGGGTGTATTAAAACCAATTATGTTCTTAATATTCTTGGAATAATTTAGAGGAAGACATTAATTATGATAACAAAGAAACAAATTAACACAGAGGGATGCACATCACCAGTCGAAATAGTCACAATAATCCTACAGCATAGCACTGTCTCGTTCAATTAATGAAAAAACACAGAAAGATCAGTGAGCTGCTTTACAAAAATCAATCATGGTTCCCTGACTGATCAACTATAGATCTATGTGCCGACCTCTCCCCGATTCCAGACCCCACCCCCCCCAACCGTTAAAAGCAGAACAGTCGAGGGGGTCCAGAATCCAATGTCAGTCATTGATCTATGCGCCGCTAGTTCCACCGTCGATCTAAGCACATTCTTTATTCTCCAGGCGCGAATGCAGTATATGAGGAAAAACTTAGGCTTAATGACTTTTTGAGGGTTTGGTGCACAGCTTCCCTTGAAAATAATTTGCAGAGATGAAATATTATTTGCAAGCCTATACACCCAGAGAGAAAGATTTTCAGTCACTAGATGATACTATGAATTATAGGGTTATAATAGGATCCATGAGGATGCCACGTGGCCCTCAACCAATGAACACCGAAGAACTTCAGGAGGCCATAACATGTAAACCAAAGGTCGGATTTGAGCCTAGTGGCAATCGTTAGGATGCTACGGGTGAGTAGAAGAGGATGCAGACCTCAGACAAAGGTTTTAAGATGTTAAGAAAAATGTAATTTACGATGCCCCATCCCTTAAAGGAGTATTTAGGGGTTGGGTGTGTTACATTAATAGTGGTTAAATTTGACGATTATTTACCACTTTTTTCCATTTTTAATCGTCAAATATGGGTAATTTTTAAATTTACACGTCGTTAATGATGTTCACTTAATTTTTGAAATTGTTAATTTGACGGGAAAATAAAAAAATTGTCCATATATGTATATATATAGTATAATATAATAAAAACATATTATTAATAACAATATGTATTATAATAAATAACAATATATATTATAATAAATAACAATATATATTATAATAATAACAATATATTATTAATAACAATATATATTAAAATCTATAATGTAATATAATAACAATTTCCTAAATTTGAATGTTGATTTTTGTGTAAGGCATACATAACACAAGTTATTATTTCTATAGCAAGGGCCATGCGTAGTACATGTTACAAATTATATAGCAGATGGAAGTTGCAACTTGCAAGTTGCATGCTTTGGAAATTAGACCATATCACATCCTGCAGGTTGAAAAGTGAAGGTTGAGAGAGAACAAAAGATCAATGATTCAGAACCTGCATGCAACTATCTAGAGAGGTAAGACTCATTGATATTAAATTGTGATTGCAATGATGGAAATTGTTTCTGTTTGGCTGAAGCTAGAAAACACCTTCTTGCACACTTATTTTCTCATTATATTTGGTTTTTGAGAATCCACATTTAAATACCTTCCCACTTGTGTTTTTAATGTCTTCATGATTCTTCATAATAAGAATAAACATGGGTGCGACCGACCTCTCACAAGCTCTATTTTATTTCATTTTAGAAAAAAATAGTAATTTCTATTTAAAAAGGAAAATAAAAAATAACTAGTAATATTTTTTATTTCATTATATTAATAACGATAATTATTTCAAATTTTGCAATCCATAACTTTTATTATTTTTTTTACAACAACCATTT
>SNQJ01S0048058.1:0-18983 GCA_010110895.2 Picea sitchensis
ATAAAATTTTGGCGATTTTTAAGGTAAAATAATTTTATCCTATAGAATTTGGGCGAATCATTTTTAAAAAAGTGAATCTCGTTTTTGGAAAAACCATGGAAAATTAGCCCATGAGCGAAATTTAGCCCCTAAAATCATCTATGCTTTAATGGATGGTTTTGAGACTAAATTGTTGTTTAGCACACCCTCAAATTGATGGACAGACAAAGAGGGTAAACCAAGTATTAGATGACATGTTAAGGATGCATGTAATGCATCAGCCTAAGAAGTGGGAAAACTACCTACCACCGGTAGATTTTGCCTACAACAATGGCTATCAAGATTCATTGAGGATGAGTCCTTTTCAAGCCCTCTATGGTATACAATGAAAGATTCCAATCAGCTGGAATGATCCAGAAGATAGAATTACAATCGGGCCAGACATGATGAACAAAATGGAACAAGTCATTCAGATAAAACAAAATCTAAAAATATCTCAAGATAGACAAAAAAGATATGCAAACAGAAAGAGAACTCCTAGAGAGTTCAAAACAAGGGATCATGTGTATCTCATAGTTAGACCTAGGATAAGCTCCTTGAGAATGGGATCTTGTGCCAAGATGGAACCTTGATATTGTGGACCCTTTGAAATTTTGGATAGAGTGGGACCTGTCGCCTATAGGCTAGCACTCCCTCCCACAGTGAAGGCACATAATGTTTTACATGTTTCATTATTAAAGAAATATGTACATGATTCTAATCATATTATTGATTGGTCTGTGATTTAGGTGGAACCATATGGAAAATTCATGCCATAACCTCAATGCATAATAGACATGAATGAAACCCCACTCAGGAACATAACCATTGCACAGGTCAACGTGCAGTTGAAACACTTTGGCCTGGATGAGGCTACATGGGAAATGGAGGATTCCATGAGACAAACATATCCATTTGTGTTTACTTCTATACATACAGATCACATCGACAGATAGAACATCGAGGATGGTGTTCCTTTAAGGGGGAGGGGGTTGTAATACCCTTGTTTCCCCCAGTTTGTAAATATAACTATAACTAGCCAAGAGACTTTAAAAACTATATATGTGTGAATGTTTGATTTGATGAACCTTTCTATAAAAGGTCAATGTATGTATTTTATGTTATTAATAGAAAATGGATAAGTGTTGAATAATTGTTGAAAGGGGGGTTTTCCAAGATAGACCATGAATGATATGAGAGAGATGGTGAGGGGAACCAATAATGGTTGAGATGAACCCCACCAAACCAGTACCTTACTGGATTTAATGACTTGGAACAGTCCTCTGAGCCAGAAATGAATTACTGGTCAGAGTGGTAGTTGGAAGAGTCCTCCTCAAGAGTTAATGAGGAGATGGGGAAGAGTACCCATCTGTAAGACTTCTAGACATGACCATGAGCTAGGTATTCAAACCCACAGAACCTTGTTGAGGAATGAAAGAAATAGGTAATTTGTGGGTAGAGGCAGTAGGCGAGCAAGCATATTTACGAAGAGAGAAGAGTTGAAAGATCAAACTCGAGAAGAGAAAAGAGTACTTGCAGCTTTCTGGTTTGAGGAAGAACCGGGAAATAAGCTCATTCTGGGCATAAGAAACTGTTGGCAAGGTTTTTGTTACAAGTTGATAAATGAGGATGACGAGTTACTATGGAAGTGCTCGGGCAGACCTCCATGCTTGGTACTGAGAAAACCCACTGCCAAGATCTCATGGGCGGAGGAGAGTAACCTTCATCCCTGACTATCATTGAGCAAGAAGAAAGAGTCTCTCTCAGAGCATCATGGTCTATCTCAGGGGTGGCCAGCGGTAAATTCGTCAGGAGTGGTTGTGCCTATGGTTGGGTGGAAACAAGCACCCCTTTCAGCAGTCGCTTCATGAACTTTGTTTTTCTGATAAGTATCTTCATACTCTATGTATTGAAATGGAAATGGTGATTGAATATATTTATATGTCTATGACTGAGTTCTGTGTTGAATGGTTAAGTTATAAATATGTATTATCTCTCTGTGAACCCATGTTTTTGAATGGTCGTATGTTTGACTCAACTGAGTCATTAGAGAGTTGTAAGAGGTAAGTCTGCAATAGTGTTGGGGAAAGACTTATTGGGATGCTTAAGTCATGTCGACCTCTAGTATCTACCTTCACGGGAATTTCAAGTTCAAACCCTATGGAAGGAGGGCCCCTCCTTCAGAATCTTCACCGTATGACTGAGGGCTCATGCCCATGTCCTTAACCCATTTATGGCTAGAGGAATGATCGTGTGGCCCACAATATTTTTCAAAGGACCCATATGACCAAGGTCTAGAAATCCTATGCTAGGCCCGAAAGAAGTTAAGCCTTCTATCTTTGGAAATTTGAGAGTTCAAAACTCTTGAGTCTTTCAAACCTATCGTTTATAAACCGGTCAAAGGAAATTGATAGTTACAATTACCCACAAGGTTAACCGGCGCCTGGCGGTTTCCTTAATCCGAGACAGATAGACTTTCCCCACAATTAAACCTTGATCCATTCAGTTATCACGAAGTAACACGATCCACTAATATGAGATTATTTGAGATCCCCCTCGTTCGTTGGATCCACGTCGAGGTAACTTTGGAAAAGTCCCACTCTGTGAGAACAAGGACGATATAGCATCAAACTCCCCGAACGTCGAAGTCACGAAGTGATGAGAGCCATGGATCTGGGGAGCTCGTTAAGAACCCTTGTTAATTGTCCAATACTCCAGAGGAGGGACCCATGTACAGTACTTTGGCAAAGTCCTACTTCAAGAGAGTGGAGCGGCCATAAAGTCGAAACCCCCGAAGGTTGAAGCTGTGAAGTAACGAGAAACATAGATCTAGGGATCCTTCGGGATCTTCCCTAGCCATTGGATTTAAGGCAAGGTCAACTTGGCGTTGACCACTCCGGGAGCAATGAGGGAGTCACGCCATGAATTCCCTGAATGTCGAAGTTATGAGGTAACAGAGGCCATATATCTAGGGTTTATGTGGACACACTATGGTCATAAGATCAAAGTACTTGGAAGGCGATCAGTCTGGGGTGATGAGGTATGTTGATGTCACCCAGGGTGATGTGGACCCAACTGTCATGTGTCATGTGTCACCTAGATCCGGGCGTTTCACCAACCCTATGTGCCCATTAATAAATGACATGTGTCACCCAATGTAGGGGCCAAGTGTCCTCTCTATCTTGTCGCGTGTCATCTCTGGAAATTACCTGTTTGGTCCATGTGGCGGTAGGGGTATTCGGGACCCACCTATATTCACCGTCGCATCTAGTATGTGACCTCGTGGGAGATTGGACCCTTCAGAGTCTGGGACTTTGGGACTCCGGAGGTTTGGGATGTCATGTCATGATTAACTTGAAGGGTCCGAAGGCCGGAGCCACGTGGAGATATTTCAGGATCCTTTCGAAACTCAGGACTCTGGAGGACATGCGTGCAGGAAATAAAAGGGGTGTTCAATGTCGAACATCGAATTATCCTCTAGTTTTGTGTTATATGAGGAGTAATTCCTACCGTTGGTTTGGACGGTGGATGGGCAATCCCTGTGGGAGGTAGGAACCTGGAAATGGCACAAACAAGATTGGTCCACATGGCCCTCAACCAATGAACACTTGAAGGACTTCAGGAAGCCATAACTTGCAAATGAGACGTCAGATTAGAGCCTGGTAACAGTCTCTAGGAAGCTACGGGCGAGTGGAAGAGGATGGATCATCTCAAAGAGATGATTCAAGATGATTTTAGTAAGCAAAATTCTGATGCCCCATCCCTAGAAAGGGTACTTAGGGGTCGGGTGTATTACAATCGGTTACAATGGTTATATTACCTCCAACACAAAAACCACCTACAAAAGAAGCCTCAAAAAGAAAGTAATGGGTTAGAATATTTCCATCATAGTAATCCAAATAGAAACCTTGATCTTTCCCTTAACATCATTCTCCTGCGGTCATTTGTAGTTTCTCCTTTTTTGTTCCTAGTAATGTCATGTGAAACCTGAGGTTGACACTTAACTATTTATGTTTTTTCTTCCAGGTATCTATTTTATTCCATGGTCCGTGGGATCCCCATCCCAATCCTCTTTGAAGGACAAACACAATATTTTATTTGTAACTTAAGAAAATACTCTTTATTTATTTAAATACATCTATTGATTTTTAGGTTCCCAGAGAACTATTTTGGGACATAACATTATTGATTTCTCAATACTTTTAATTTAATCATGACATTTCATATGCGTGTTTGTCATAATCTTTATTGGTTTTAATGAAATAATCATTTAGATTTATCTTGCATATGTGGTCCATCCTCTCCTTTCCCTTTTACTGAATATTGTGTTTTACTTTGATGAATGTTGTGATGGAAATGTCATCCTATTTTATTGCATACTCTTTTGGTTTATAATTTTGTAACATATTGTAAATACTTGCTTTCAACAAGATACTGGGTCCTTTCTCAAGTATTCTTCACATGTGAATATTTAGTTCAAGAATAAGCATGGTCCTCTCTCGGTCATTTTATTTGTTCTTGTATGCTATTTGAAATAGAGGAGTACCACCTCTTTAAAAACATAGGGAGATTTATCCTTGTGAGGTTGACTTAAAGATCATAAAAAAATATTTCATATCAACACTTACCTGCAAGGACTTTTGGATACCCGGATGCTCGGATATCCACCATCCATTGTCACCCATCCTCGGTGGATCCAATAGTTGTCGTCTATAGTGATTTGATCTAACGACCCTGGTTAAACGATGGTTCAAATCCATTTTCACTACATACAGGATCCAGGACATTACTAAATGACACGCTGCTTAGTCCCCCGTATGTCTAAATCCCCAGATGGTGATGGTTTTTTTCGGTCAGGGTTCCACTTCTAGACTCAAAGTGAAATTTATTTGGCCCTCTACAAAAACAACAAACATGAGGACCTATGGATGCTTGGATGTCTGGATCCCCGCTACCACAGCGTCTACCACCATGACCCTCCATCGCGGCATGACCACAAGGAAAATTGCCAGTGTGGATCCATGTTTTCTACCAGGTCACCCTGCCATATGGATTCCTGTCACAGTATGAAAAAATATTCAAAAATTTTCTAAATTTTCCAAATTCACAAAAAATATCCTTTAGTTTCCAGGATACAGTCCGGCCACCCAACACCCCTCCAGCTCGACCTTTGCGAAAAATAAAACTTCAACTTGTAGTCAGCCTATGCATCTCATGCACTTCAAATCGAGCCTTGATAGAAATCTATGACACACCCCACTAATTGGGTGCCTCAAACCTCGTCTGCCTGAGGCGATTTCAAAAATTTGATACCATTCTTACCAAAATAATGAACATAACAATGTAAATGCAATATCAAGAAACATGCTCGACTGATAAATAAAGCATAATTGGCCATGCACAACAATTAATAACATTTACCATGTCTTAAACATATCATAGAGATAAATAAAATACACAATGGAATAAAATCACAGAGAGACTTATCTTTTTAGATAATTTCACCAACTGGATGTAGATGTAGGACATTTCACCCAACCTTAGACATTGTCGTTTGATATATTAACAATAGCTCACCCCGAGCCAGGGCTATGAGTCCACAAGGACAAGTCCAAGGCCGACTCTAGTTTTCCCAAACCAGTCTAGAAAATCAACTCTTAGTTTTCCAACCATACAGTAGTCCTAGTTTACCAACTCTCTTTCCCATCATCTTGCACTAACCAAGAGCATGAACCCCCTTCCCTGCCACACATTCCCTCAGGTTGTTCACCTTAAACCAGGGCTCCAGTGATACTGGTAAGAAAATATCAATGCTAGAAATTTCTAGGATTCTCAGTTGTAGACAGTCTTGGCATTACTTTCAGAATTCTCATGCACATAAGCATAAAATACTTTTTTGAACACCAGTAGTCCCTACAAAAAAAATCCATGGCTTGCTACCTCCATCAATTTGTCTCCCCATGCCCACCACCAGATCCATTGTGAGAAAGAAGGAAGGTAATGATGAACAAGGCCCAAGTAACAATGAAGTAAGTAACCACAATAATCAAGGAACCAACAAGTGCCAACCCCCAAACAACCCAAGCATAAGGTTTATATAATTTTCAAGGAATAACGTGCCCTCCCCTAAGAGACTCGCATGACCTTTCCCCTTACTAAAATCAAGGGTAAAATAATATAAAATTAATATAAAGGCACGGACCCTTATCCCACCTCTCTTATGGAATCATAGCCCCCTATAACTCTTGTCCTTGTTTGTCTCGTAGCCAACAATGTATTTTATTATTAGAAGTATTCAAAGTATTACATTCCTAGGTGTTACACACCTAAATGTCACACCACCAAATGTTTCACTTAAGTGTCGTAAGTGTCGTATGCACCCTACTAAGTGTCGCATGCACATTATAAAATGTCATATGCACCTTACTAAGTGTCGCATGAACTTTATTAAGTGTCGCAACTTTGACACCATGGAAGAACATTTGTCATAATCCCTAGTCATTGTGGAGGAGAAAAACTCATCATCCGAAGGTCGAAACAATTCATTTTACCTTGAGATTTTGACCATTTGTTAAGGTCAACACTCCCTTGTCCATGTATACAGAGTGTTTTCAATGCTCTGTCCTCATTGTTGGGGGAGCATTGAAGTAGTTAGAGGGAGTTATGGCTATCCCATCTTATTCTAAGGGTTAGTTTCGAGAATATGAGGTCAAGGATTTGAGCCATATCTCTTTTCTCCATCCTAGGCACCAAATCCCAAATTAAGGAGCTAAATCCTCAACCATTTCCCAAAATACTTCATGGTGGTTAAGCATCCAACTCCTATATAATGAGGGCATTCCAAGGAGAAAGGGGGAGTAGAATCAATGAGAGCATCATAATTCTGATCCTAATACATTCAAGAGAGGGTTGGATAGGAGAGCTTGGAGGAGCTACTACAACGCCAATGTTGGATTGCAAGTGCTTCACTATGGATTTCCATTAATACATAACTTGTCCTATTCCCTTCATGTTTTGTGTCACTTTTTACATGCATGTCTATTGTTGTTAAAGTCATCATAGATAGATATGTTGTCACCTAACAATATAGTGTAGAAGAAGGAGATTTCTCTTGTTCCTTGTAGGTTTTTTCTTATGCCTAGGAGTTTGGTCAACAAGGTCAAAGACTAGAGCAGCGAGGAAAACCATCATGAAAAGGTATTCCATCCATCTATTTCCTCTTACTTTGATTGTTGAAGTAGGCCTAAACGGAAGTTAGTGTCCACTTTTTTTCTTCTGTCTTTGGATCAAAGAAGGGGTCTTGGTCCAAAGGGGGGTTTCACTTGTCCGCAGGGGGAACTTGACCACAACATAAAATTAGCGACTCCACTAGGGATCAAACCCAGAATATCTGATTTCGAGAAAATTTCCCTTTTTGTGTCAAGCTTGTAAAAAAATGAAATAGAGTATTATGAGCATAGTTCCCTTTCCGTGTCAATCTCATTAAAAAATGAAACAGATACCCATGAGCATAGTACATTGTATGTTTCAAGATCATTAAAAAATAAAATGGTCCCCCCTTCAATTGAGTTGAGTCTTCCACTAGATCTCATACCTAAACCTTCATTCCATCCTCCTATGTTAGTTGATCCTCTTTCTTCCTCCCTCTCTGGTGAACATATTCCTATTAGTATCCAGGAGTCTAATCAGGAGTAGAAGAAGAGTCAACAGATGAAACAAAGCTTCGGGGGCATGTCTCTAGCCTATGGAAATCATGCTAGAGTTAATCTACTAGCCTCTGTCAATTATGTTGAGGGAAAAGTACCAACCTTTGGATCATGTTGGGAAGGAAACCCGCTAATAGGTATCACTATGAGAACAGTTTCACTCTCTGTTTCAATATCGTGTAAAAATGAAAAGGACACCCCAAACATATTTTTCTCTGTTTCAAGCTTGTGTAAAAATGAAACCTTCCCCAAGCATAGTTTTTCTCTGTTTCAAGCTTGTGTAAAAATGAAACCTACCCCGAGCACAGTTCTCTTTCTGTGTCAAGCTCATTAAAAAATGAAGCAGGCTACCAAGCATATTTTTATCACTTTTTCTGGCTCGTAAAAAATGTCTAAAAAGGGAATTCTTTGGAGTACAACCAAGCATATTTTTATCAATTTTTTAAGCTTGTAAAAACTATATGAAAAAAGAACTCTTTGGAGTCTCCTTTAAACTCATTTCAGACTCTCTAAACATGAAAATATTATCGAGTGAGCTTGTTTCCTATATAATTTGTTAAAAGGTTTGAAAGGGTGTCTATTCAGTATAAGTTTAACCCTTTTTTGGACTAGATGGACTAATTATGAAAAAGGAACACTATTCAACCTTGGCTAGAACAGTTCTCCCTTGTATTGTTTTACATATTTTCAGGCTTGGGGGACTAAATTTATAAAAAAAAACACCCTAGGAGTTGTCTTTAAGATCTTTTCAGACTCTCTAAACATGAAAAGACCACCAAGATTTCATTATTTGGGCTCGTAAAAGTATGCATCGAAGGACCCATACGGAATCGAACCCCTCCTTCTCCAATTTCTTTAAACATGTGATGAGGGACTCATTGAAGATGAGCTACATCGAGCATTTTTTATCCTCCTCAAGTGTTAGAAAAAAATGATCACGGAGCAATAAAATAAAACAAATGTAGAAATAAAATATAAAAGATACACAATACAATAGAGACACAAATATATGTGGTTCACCCAGTGTGGGTTACATCACACGTTACAATTTCGTCCTGATGTTTCTCGTCTTGTCCATCTCTTTGTTTCTTTGGAGCTCTGCATTCTTTCTTCAGATTCCCTTTCTTTCCACAATTCCAACACTCTATCTTTCTCAGTCTGGATTTGGATCTACCCTTTCTAGAATTCCCACGGTTCCATGATCCCTTTCCTCTATCCTTTTGTCGTCCTCTATTATCCATGGTCAATGCATTATCGGATGTCTCACCTGTGCTTTTCCGACGCATTTCCTAACTAAGGATAACACCAACAACATCATTAAATTTTAGAGTGTTTGAACCAAAGACAGAGTTTCTTATAGCCATGATCAATCCATTCCAACTTTTTGGCAATGAGCACAAGATTAGAACATCCTTGACATCATCAAAGTCCACTTTTACATAACTTAGACGATTAGTAACCATATTAAATTCATTTAAATGATTTGCAAGAGACCCAACTTCTGACATCTTTATATTAAATAATTGCTTCATTAGAAATATCTTATTGGATGTCGAGGGTTTTTCATACAGTTTATCCAATGAATCCATTAGTTCCTTCATTTTCTTTTCTTTTGAAATATTGAAATCCATCGACATTTTCAAGCTCAGTCGTATTGTTCCTAGTGCCTTTCTGTCAAGAACCTCCCATTCTTCGTCCTTCATGGCCGTCAACTTCTTTGTTATTCCACCTAATGGTAGGAATAAATCCTTTTGATATAAATAATATTCCATATGCATCTTCCATAACTGGTAGTTTTGGTCGTTAAATATCTCGACCCTAAACTTTCCTTCTTCCACCATTTCTCCCACTCGAACTAGGAACCCTCTTTTCCTACAAGTTACCTTTCGCTCTAATTCCATTTGTTAGAAAAACAGGATCACGGAACAATAAAATAAAACAAACTTGGAAATAAAACACAGAAGATACAAAATACAATAGAGACACATATATACATGGTTAACCCAGTGTGGACTATGTCCACCAGAGAAATTGCCAGGCCCTTCCTTTATTATTATCCATCAAAATGAAGGGACACAACCTATAGCACACCCATTGTAACTTACTCTTCTTTCTCTCACAATATCTTGTCTTAGACTAAAATATTCACAATAATACACAGTCGCAATACAATTCCCTCTTAAAAGAGGGTTTCCTTCTAGGGAAAAAAAACCCTAACATAACTTCTACCATCATATATGAAACTTTATAATGACTGGTCTAGATTGACTACGAAATTAAAATATTTGAATTGCAAAAAAAAACAAAAATTACGGCCCCCTCATGGTCAGGGGAGGCATGAATTGTGTATCTTGCAGTTTCTTTGACCTGCATATGAATTATGAAGATAATCAGGCTCCACAACCAACACTCAAGCTCGTTAAAAAACAAATAGGTACTCATCGTTCATGGTGGGGGGGAAATTGAGGGGGGTCAAGTTTTAGAAATCATTATGGAAACTATTTGTTGTCTCCCTTGAGCATGCACCTACTTGCGTCTCGTCTTACATTTGGGTAATATGCTTGTCTCTGAGTCATACCAATCCTATGTGTCTTCATACTCCTTCGACTCACTCGAAGAGTTCCCCAGTGATCATCGCATTATGTTTTGGTCTATCTCTCAATTGATTCAATGTTACCAAGTCATTTGTCATGCCTCACAATGTTCAAGGGAAGTTTCACTTCGAACCAACCACTCTACAGTATTAATAGCTTTCATCCTCTTGTCATTCCATACTCAATTGATCTATCATCTTACATCAATTTCCTGTGTCAGTTTCATGTCGGTGATGGGGGAAACATCATGGCCCTCCTTCGACGAGTCTATTCATGTTGACTTCAACACATTATCTAGGAATTATAGTTGGAAACCAGTTAGTACCTTGGGACCTTTATGCCTCAATGGCATGTCTCCTCGCCTTCGATAGTATCTTTACATCATTGTCCTATGATCGAATGATTCTACAAATGTTCGACTTTATCTCATTTGATCCCATTCGTTTGAATGTACTAGGGTGCCTTGGGATTCATTGTCATCATTGGTGATTTCCCAAGCACTTGTTAATGGTATACATCAATGACCAATATTCAAGTGGTTTCTATCATGTTCGACAACAACACATCTATTCGCATGGCTAGAATTGTATGATTTTGGGATCGAGATGAAGACCCTGGGTTGGGAACTTACTATATTATATGCTTTTTCTAGGTTGCATTGGAGATCATTTGAGTATGAAGTAGATTCTAGTATAACCATCATATTGGAAATCCCACTGATGTATATGTTATCACATAGATCCACTTTGTATTGGTTTGTGGCTATTTTTTTGTCATATTGTATCTCCACTATGTATTCTTTCGTGGCTACGATCAGATCATGTCATGGAGGTATGGATCCACATTGTATCTTTGGTGGTCATACCCTTAGTCAGTATTTTCATGGATCCACAGTGTATTGGTCGGCGGCCATGCTTTGAGTCAGTTTATTATGAGTGTGATATGAATGCCTCGGGGATGATACATATATATTGTTTTATGTTTGTTTGCAGCTTCCACTAGGCTCTCCTACTCCAGTTCCCTTGCATTAATATTTTTCTAAAGTGTTTCAGCCATCAGTTTCTCCTCTGACCTCACACTTTAGGGGCATCTATTAGACACCTAAACGTTGCACCACCAAATGTATCACTTAAGTGTTGTAAGTGATGTATGCACCTTACTAAGTGTCGCATGCACTTTCTCAAGTGTCATATGCACCTTACTAAGTGTCTCATGCACTTTCTTATGTGTCACAACTTTGACACCATGGAAGAACATTTGTCATAATCCCTAGTCATTGTGGATGAGAAAAAGGCATCATGATAAGGTCTAAACAATGCCTTTAACCTTGATATTTTGATCATTTTTTAAGGTCAACGCTCCCATGTCCATGTATAGGTGTAATTGATCCCTTGTCAACGCTCCCCTGCTCATGTATAGGGAGCATTTTCAACACTCTATGCTTAGTGTTGGGGGAGAATTGAAGTGGTTAGAGGGATTTATGGTTATCCCACCTTATTCTAAGGGTTAGTTCCTAGAATATGAGGTCAAGGATTCGACCCATATCTCTTTGATCCATCCTAGCCACCAAATCCCAACTTAAGAAGCTAAATCCTCAACCATTTCCCAAAATACTTCATGGTGGTTAAGCCTCCAAATCCTACATAATGAGGGAATTCCAAGGTGAAACGGGGAGGTTAATCCATGAGAGAATCATAATTCTAATCTTGAGACATTCAGGAGAGGGTTGGATAGGAGAGCTTGGAGAAGTTGTTGCAATGTCAATGTTGTACTGTAAGTGCTTCACTATGGCTTTCTATTAATACATAACTTGGCATATTCCCTTCATGTTTTGTGTCACTTGTTACATGCATGTCTATTGTTGTTAAATTCATCATAGATAAATCTATTGTCACCTAACAATATAGTGTAGAAGAAGGAGATTTCTCTTGTTCCTTGCAAGTTATTTATTGTGCCTAGGAGATTGGTCAAAAAGGTCAAAGATTGGAGTAGCAAGGAAAATCATCGTAAAGAGGTATGTCATCCATCTCTTTCCTCTTACTTTGATTATTGAAGTAGGTCTAAAGGGAAGTTAGTGTGCATTTTTTTTCTTCTATCTTTGGATCAAAGAAAGGGTCTTGGTCCAAAGGGCGGTTTCACCTATCTACAAGGGAAACTTAACCACAACAAGAAAATTGGCGACTCCATTGGGGATATAACCCAGAATATTTGATTTCGAGCAAAGCTCCCTTTCTGTGTTAATATCATTAAAAAATGAAATGAAGGATTATGAGCATAGTTCCCTTTCTGTGTCAAGATCGTTAAAAAATGAAACAAAAACCCATGAGCATAGTTCATTGTATGTTTCAATCTCATTAAAAATAAAATAGACTTCCCTCCAATTGAGTTGAGCATTCCAGTAGATCTCATACCTAAACCTTCATTTCATCTTCCTGTGTCAATTTCTCCTCTTTTTTCCTCCCTCTATGGTGAACCTATTCCTATTAGTAGCCATGAGTCTAATCAGGTGTAGAATAAAAGTCGATGAACGAAACAAAGCTTTGGGGGCATGTCTCCAGCCTTTGTACATCATGTTGGAGTTAAGCCACTAGCCTCCATCGGTTATGCTAGGGGAAAAGTACCAAGATATAGACATCATGTTGGGAAGAAAACCCGCTAATGGGTATCACTCCAAGCACAGTTTCACTCTATGTTTCAAGCTTGTGTAAAAATGAAGCGAACACCCAAGCATAGTTTTTCTCTATTTCAATATTGTATAAAAATGAAACCTACCCCGAGCATACTTTTTCTTTTTTTCAATATTCTGTAAAAATGAAACCTACCTCGATCATAGTTCATTTTCTGTGTCAAGCTCATTAAAAAATGAAGCAGACAATTGAGCATATTTTTATCACTTTTTCGGGCTCGTAAAAAACTATATGAAAAATGAACTCTTTGGAGTACAACCGATCATATTTTTATCACTTTTTTAGGATCATAAAAACTATATAAAAAAGGAACTCTTTAGAGTCTCCTTTAAACTCTTTTTAGACACTCTAAACATGAAAATATTGTCAAGTGAGCTTGTTTCCTTTCACACTTGTTAAAAATTTTGAAAGGGTGTTTATTTGGTATAAGTTTAACCCTTTTTCAAACTAGATGGAATAATTATGAAAAAGGAACACTCTAGTCAACCTTGGCCAGAAGAGTTCTCTCTTGTATTGTTTTACACTTTTTCGGGCTTGCGGGACTAAATTTACAAAAAAGAACACCCTTGGATTCTTCTTTAAGATATTTTCAGACTCTCTAAACATGAAAATACCATCGAGTTTTCCTTCTTTGGGCTTGCAAAATTATGCATCAAAGGACCCTTACGGAATTGAACACCTCCTTCTTCAGGTTTGTTAAGCATGTGATAATGGACTCATCGAAGATGAGCTACATCGAGCATATGTTATCCTTCTCAATCTAATTAAAAAACAAAGAGGTACTCGTCGTTCATGGTGGGGGGGGGAATTGAGGGAAGTGGGTCAAGTTTCGGAAATAATTATGGCATTTGTTTGTTGTTTCCCTTGAACATGCATCTGTTTACGTATCGTCTTATAGTTGGTCAATCTGCTTGTCTCTAAGTCATACCAATCATATGATTCCTCCTACTCCTTCGACTCACCTGAAGAGCACCACAGTTATCGTTGCATTATGTTTTGGTCTATCTCTCTGTCAGGTCAATGTTTCCAAGTCATTTGTCATGCCTCACTATTTTCGAGGGAAGTTTCACTTCAAACCAACCACTCTGCATTATTACCAACTTTCATCCTCATGTCAGTCCACACTCATTTGATCTATCATATTACATCACTTTCCTGTGTCAGTTTTGTGTCGATGATGGGGGAAACATCATGGCCCTCCTTCAATGAGTATGTTCATGTCAACTTCAACACATTATCCAGAAATTATACTTGGAAACCAGTTAGAACCTTGGGACCTACCTCAATGGCAGGTCTCCTCACCTTCAACAGTAGGTTTACAACATTGGCCTCTGATCGGATGCTTCCATGAATGTTCGACTTCAACTCATTTATTCACATTTTTTGGAATGTACTAGGGTACCGTGGGATTCATTGTCATCATTGGTGATTTCCCTAGCTCTTGTTAATGATATACATCAATGACCGATAATCAAGTGGTTTCAACCATGTTCGACATCAACACATCTATTCACATGGCTAGAATCATATGATTTTGGGATCAAGATGAAGACCTTAGGTTGGGTACTTACTCTATTATATGTTTTTCCCAGATTGTTTTGGAGATCATTTGAGTATGCAGTAGATTCCAGTATAACCATCATAATGGCAATCTCACCAATGTATATGTTGTCACATAGATCCACTTTGTATTGGTCTGTGTCTATGTTTTTGTCATATTGTAGCTCCACTATGTATTCTTTCATGGATAAGATCAGATCATATCATGGAGGTAAGGATCCACATTGTATCTTTGGTGACCATACCCTTAGTAAGTATTTTCATGGATTCGTGGTGTATTGGTCAGTGGACATGCTTTAAGTCTATTTATTATGAGTGTAGGTATGCATGCCTCGGGGATGATACATATATATTGTTTGATGTTTGTTTGCAGTTTCCACTAGGCTCTCCTACTCCAGCACCCTTCCCTTAATATTTTTATAAATTGTTTCGTCCATCAGTTTCTCCTATGACCTCACACTTTAGGGGGAATTTGTTACACACCTAAATGTCACACCACCCAATGTCGCACTTAAGTGTCCTAAGTATTGTATACACCTTACTAAGTGTCACATGCTCTTTATCAAGTGTCGTATGCACCTTACTAAGTGTCGCATGCACTTTATTAAGTGTTGCATGCACTTTATTAAGTGTCGCAAGTTTGACACATTGGAAGAACATTTGTTATAATCCATAATCATTGTGGAGGATAAAATATCATCATGAGAAGGTCAAAACAATGCCTTTTACCTTGATATTTTGACCATTTTTGAAAGTCAAGACTCCCATGTCCATGTATAGGCAGCGTTGATCCCTTGTCAACACTCCTTTGCCCATGTATAGGGAGTGTTGTCAATGTTATGTGTTTAGTGTTGAGGGAGAGTTGAAGTGGTTAGAGGGAGTTAAGGATAGTCCACCTTATTATAAGGGTTAGTTATTAGAAGGTGAGGTCAAGGAATCAAGTCATATCTCTTTGTTCCATCCTAGGTACCAAATCCCAACTTAAGGAGCTAAATCCTCAACCATTTCCCAAAATACTTCATGGTGGTTAAGCATCCAACTCCTATATAATGAGGGCATTCCAAGGTGAAAGGGGGAGAAGAATCAATGAGAGCATCATAATTATGATCCTGAGACATTCAAGAGAGGGTTGGATAGGAGATCCTGGAGGAGCTTCTACAACATCAACATTGGATTGTAAGTGCTTCACTATGGCTTTCCATTAATACATAACTTGTCCTATTCCCTTCATGTTTTGTGCCACTTTTTACATGCAGGTCTATTGTTGTCAAAGTCATCATAGATAGATATGTTGTCACCTAACAATATAGTGTAGAAGAAGGAGATTTATCTTGTTCCTTGCAGGTTTTTTCTTATGCCTAGGAGTTTGGTCAACAAGGTCAAAGACTGGAGCAGCGAGGACAACCATCATGAAAAGGTGTGGCATCCATCTATTTCCTCTTACTCTGATTGTTTAAGTAGGTCTAAATGGAAGTTAGTGTCCATTTTTTTTCTTCTGTGGATCAAAGAAGGGGTCTTGGTCCAAAGGGGGGTTTCACCTGTCCACAAGGGCAAGGGGAACTTAACCACAACACTAGGCTCTTCATCCCTTTCAATTTTTGGGTCACTCCAACCTCTCAATCAATAAACAAAATACATTATTAATCTATAGATTCAAAACCAAGGTATTACATACTAGAAAGTTGTTATAATATGCATTTTTTTATCAAGAATAAGAGATACAATAATTAAGGAACATAGTAGTTGAGTTGGAGAGGGTATTGAAGCTTGAACCTTTGTTTGTTGAGCCTCTCACTACTCAGGTGCCCGAGGAAGTTTGAGGATACCACACTAGTGAATTGAATAAAGTCAATGTCACTCATGTTGTTTTATCCAATGTAACGAAGTTTGTTTCAAGTAATGTTGAAGAAAGAATGACTTTATTTTTATATTATTAGGGGATTTTGAATGAAGCTTCTGGTGTTGCTAAGGAAATCCTTGGCCTCAAGGATATGTTGAAAAATGAACTCATGAAGGATCAAGTTTTCTATGAATATTATTTTGACACCTATACCAAAAAGATGAAATATTTAAGCCACCGTCTAAGACATAGAAATAATCTCCCCTATGATAGTATACTTATTGAAATCAAGCAAGGTTGGGATAATAGAATGGAAGCCATTCAAGAGTTGATAACTCCCTACGATGGACTTGAGGCTAAAATATCTCAAATATTTTTCCAACTGTTTGTGGTCATTATGAAGCTATAAATATTGACCTTTACTTAAGATGAGAATTTGGTTGTAAGAGAATAATTCCAAACAGTGTTGGTCAAAAGTAAAGTTATGTTAGGGGTTGAATTTGATAACATTACTACATTTTCTAATTTGGAAGTTAAAAAACGTTGACTGCTTTAGCTAGCTCATTGTGTAAAAATCATGTCATCATCTTACAAAGCATCAAGGATGAATGACTTACCTTAAAAAGAGGAAATTACTATAGACCCACTTTGAGATTAGGTTAAGTCTATAACGTCCCCCAGCTTAATTGAGGAACATTACATACGGAAAGACTCATTAAACTGAAATATTCCTGCTAAATAATTTATTGTAGTTTACCAACTACAGATCACACACAAATTTAATCATTTATGATACCATAATTCTAAATGCATCTACAACATAATGGAAACCATGAATGCAATTGTTCAAACAAATATAAAACACACAACATTCATATAAACCATTTGCATAATAGAATAAACATAATAACATAACAGAGAACTTATCTATTTATAAAACTTGACCAACTAATTGCATACGAAGGATCAATGTCCTAGCCATAAGCATTTTTTTTCATTTTATCTCAATAACAGGACACCCATGAGTTGAGGCTATGAGTCCACAAGAAGGTATGACCCTCTTGGTTGTCCACTCTCCACACTTAGAATCCCAAAACCTAGGTTCTACTCCAACAACAATTCCAATCACCATCTCTCTTTCCCACAACCTGCACAACCCAAGGAATGTACCCCCTTCACTACTCACAGTCCCTCAAGATGCACCATTTGTTTATCAGGACTTTCAATGCACTAGGTTGGCTAGGAATCTCTCAGTTGGGGACTCCATGAACTCTCAACTACTTCAAGAGTGCTCACAATGGTCTTCACAAGGCTCTTGAGCCATTTCTTCAATAGGAAATTCATTACAAGCTTACAACCCATTTTACAAGCACACGGGCCACATTTCCAACATAAACACAACCCAATAATGGTTTCCTTCAAGCATGTCATGGCTTGTTCTCTTCCCAGCACTTAGCTCCTCTCTTGCTTCCCAAAAACTATATGTAAAACCTCCCTTCTTTTCCTACTCGAATTTCCTTCTTCTCCCTTGCTTGCTTGACTCTCACTCTTCCCAAAGATGATTGTACTTCAGCCCCATGCTCCTAATAACTTTTGGGCTAACTTCCTCACCCAAGCTATTGCATGAATTCAATGATTGGCTTTGGGAACACTCAACAACAATTAAAAGGTTTATACACGATGATAACAAAATTCAGGAGTTTAGGTTTGGATTAATACCCATGAATAAAATCCCCCTTTGCCCCTCTCTCTTGAGCAATCATAGTCCCCCATCATTTTCATCTCTCTTGTATCACAGCCAACGATTATCATTTTTATTAATCATTTCCAATATACATTTTACATATCTTGGCCCCCGACTATATTGATCAATATGGACTCTTTGACATATCGTCTCACCATCCTAAATCACATTTATACAATTACATTATAATTTGCAGAGATTAGAACCAAGGATATTACAAAGTCAAAGATAAACTAAATTATCTTTGTTACCACCAAAAAATTATAAAGAAAATTAGGTTAAAAGGTCATCCAATTTTTCAAATAATATTATAAAAGCATTCAAAGAACATGAAAAATATATTCAAAACCTAGCCTAACTTCCCTTTAATCTTTGTAAGTAGAGTTTACCCAAATTCCCCTTCCCCTTTACTTCTATTGTTATGTCCATGGCCACTAGTTCTTTTGCATGTCATCTAACTATAAGAGCTTGGAATTGACTATCCTTTCTCTTTTAGATGTTCCCTATATTATAGGTCTGCCGAAGATACATCCCATATCTCAAGAGAAAAATTATTCAAGTTTGTTTAAGTATAACCATAGAATTTTTTTGGAAGCTTGCGTGCCCAACAATTTTTAATGCCTTTTTCACATTTAATTAGGTCCATGTGTTGAATAATTCCCATGATTTTTATGATTACATCTTTACACATTTAAGTGAAGTTTTTAATACATGGACGTGTTCAAACTTGTTTGATTCATATATGAAAAATATTAAAAAGTTATTTTTCTTTCACAATTTAATTTAATTTATTTTATCTTCTTGTAAGTAAATAAGTAAATTTATGTTGTTTCA
>SNQJ01S0048058.1:26481-51331 GCA_010110895.2 Picea sitchensis
ACTTTTGGCATTCCTTTTTATTGTAAAAAGGCCTTCAGAGCCTCATTGTAATCATCTTCTTGCGAATGCGAGTAGCCGTCACATCTCTTCTCAGAGATAAGTTGCCACCATTCTAGCGAGTCTTCCACTCTGTACATTTCTTTCATTAATAGAAATCGTGTATTACTGTATATCTGTGTTTATGGTTGCATCTTCGATACATTTCTGTTATATTATTGAATATCTACGATATCTCTATGCATTTCTTTATTATATCTCCGATCTCATTTCGTGCCGAAAATAATCCGGATCATATACACCCCTATGCCTACTCCATATAGGCCTTGGGATTCCATCTCCATGAAATACATGTCTGGTCTGCTTTCAACCAATCATGTGAATGATTGTGTCTTCATGGTCGTTGATCGATTCTCTAAGATGGCAGTTTTGGCACCCTACAAGAAGAGCATCGCAGTCGAGGTGACTGCCAAGATCTTCTTTGAATGTGTTTGGGTTCATTTTGGGCTCCCAAGAACCATTATCTCAAATCGAGACAGTATGTTCCTCGACACTTTTTGGTCCAGCCTATGTTCGATGATGGACACCAAGCTAACCAAATTGACTGCCTTCCACCCACAAACTAATGGACAAATAAGGGTAGTCAACAAGATGATTTTCTATATCCTGATGATGTACAATTCCAAACATCCACGCACATGGGATGAAATCCTTCCTTATGTTCAATATAGCTACAAAAGATCCATCCATAGCTCTATTGGCCACATCATTTTTTAGATGTGCTTGGGATTCCAACCATTGGCCCCCATTGATGTAGCTCTGCCCATTGCAGTTGCACAGGAAAATTCCTCCCATGCTCAGACCGAGGTTAATCGAGCAGCCAAATTTGTTGAAAAAATTCAGCACATCCAACAAGTTCATGATATTTTGCATAAATCCAATGCCAAGTACAAGCAACGCCACGATTAGCATCGGGTACCACACAAGTTTCAAGTGGGAGATAAGGTATGGTTGCAATTGCAGAAAGAGAACCTCACAGGACCCCATCAGAAGTTACGCCCACTCTGATACAAGCCTTACACCATCACCAAATTTGTGGGTGAGAATGATTTTGAATTAAGTATTGCTCTGTTCCTTGGCTTGCACCTGGTATTTAATGGGGAACTGCTTCAACCATATTTTCCACCTCTCCTGCACACTTCGGGCACAGCCGAGCACTTGGCCCCTACAAAAATCAATCTTTATTAAATTGAACAGGCGACATTTTATTGGATCATGGAAACCAAGATGAAGGGTACCCACTAGAAGAACATCCAACTTTATCAGATTGTCAAAGCAAGGCAATTTCTTCATTAGGGAAAGTGGCTCAATAGGAGTCAGATTCAATAGAAGTTTCCCCATCCAATGAAGGAACTTGATGCAATGGATACCATTGGTTCCTAAGGGAGGGAGACTGATCCAGGTGGACATTGGTGGTCTCCCACTTATTCTAATGACTCAAATTACAGTTTCCATCTTCGCAATTGTTTTACAGTTTTTCGGGTCCCAAACTTTTGAGGTCATTTTGAGACCTTAAACAATGTTTTTTTGTCTTGGTAGTACCCAATAGATCCCTCTTAGGATATGTTGGGATATTTGAAATGTGTACTCCTCAGCTAGACCTTTCTGATGGGGTACCAAGGGGCCCAAAAGGAAATCGTATGCAAAAGTTTCACCCTCAGGAAGTTGGCATATCAACGACCCCCATTGGGGCCCACAAACCTTTTGGTGTTTCATCTTTCAGGGTTAGGGTTTTGGATGTTTTGGTTTTTCTCATTTATTCTTATGTTAATAAATCCTTTGGATCCTAGCCGAAAAATCTATTTTCATAGATAAGCTACCACCATTCTAGTTAGCTTGTGTGCTTTGCATTTTACAGTCTTTTTTATTCAAGACAATCATTCAAAGAATTTGATTTTTATTGTATTATTGTGTTCCTTGTAATATCTATGTGTATCTCCTTGTTATATCTTCGTTATATTTCTTCCTTCGTTTCATTCTCAAAATAATTTGGATCATCCCATCCTTGATCAGTCAGTACTAGTTGGCTCTTCGCATGAAGATTGCATCTCAGGTATATATGTAGGGGCTTCTAAACACTACTTTACATACATCAAGGAGTATTATTTCCAATTCCACTTCATGAATAAAATCAACATTTATAGAAAAGTAGGCTAGGATGATAATGAACCTCCAATGCAATATTGTTGACCATATCCAATGCTATGAGATTAGCATGTGAACTAGAGTCGAATAGAACATCCATCTTGGTCTTCTTGACCTTAATCTTGATTTGGAATAACTTGGTCATCTCCTTCTATTTTTGTTGATGAAGGCTACTCAAATTCACCTCCTTCCACACAAATGTGCAGACAATCATTTCATCCACATCCAAGCTACTTTCAACCTGAATGCTTGAATCTATGGCTAAAAGGTTATTTTTCTTTTTTTCCTTCTTGTGGTTTTTCGGGTTCAGCTCTGGATGTAATTTCCAACATGTATCCTCAGTGTGGTCATCACTATTGAAGTGATTACAATGGTTGTTGGGATATTTGCATTGATGTGTAGTGGATGTTGTCTTATCTTTTCCCCATTTCCACTTCTTCTTCCCCTCCTTGGAAGCTTCTTGGTGCTCTTTACACTTTGAACCACTAATATGCCCCTTCTTTTGGCCTATGTTTTCTAGGTAATCTATCTGTACACACATCTCATCCACTTTCCTTGGCTTGAATAAAATCACCTACTTTCATAAATGATTGTGTAAACCCCCCGGATACTTGAGGAGTACATTTGGGTTCTTTGGAGAGATACCCAGCATGATTCCCATATTTCTAAACTCAATGGTGTAACCTTGTACACTCTTCCCATGCCTCTACCTGAAGTAGTGTCATCAGATCCATTGGTCCTCTATATATTTGATAGGGTATAATTGGGACTTGATGAGGTTTTTGAAGTCCTGATCACACCTAGTTACTGGTAGATCACCCTCCAGCCTAAGTGTTTCAGTATGGCTTTCCCACCAAGTTAAAGCATGGCCCTCTAACTTCAATCTAGAAAATGAAATTTTACGCTCTTCATCTATATGGTGAACGATAAAAGAAACTTATAGTTGTTGCAACCAATGATACAATTTTAATGCATTAATCTCACCTTGGTATGGCTTTATGTCCACTTTTGCTTCCATCTTGAATAGAGATTGTGAAAGGTTCATGACACTCAAACTTGTATGCTCTTTCTAGGATTCTTTCAATGACTCCTTTCTTGAGTCTTCTTGATCTCCTGATTTCCCCTCCAATCTAATCTCTGAGTTAGAGCATCCATCATCGACAAACTATCTAAGCTTGCTTGCTAGAATCGCCATGAGGAGGTTCATATTGCGACTAAAATTTTACTTCCAACCTCTCAAATCTCTCTTCTACTGGATCTCAAGGGTTATTATGAACAGACTCATCTGCCATGGCTAGGGTTTATGTGACTTCTCTTTAAGTCAATTCCTAGATATTGAAACTTTTCACAAATACCCAGAAGAAAAAACTACTATGATACCAATATAATCTATAAAATGTAATGGATATTCCACTAGAAGAGTTCGGCACAATAGATCTAATAAATAACTGAAATATTTACTATTAAGGTTATTTTTCCTTTAGATATCAGACTCTTGATTATTGGTTTTCTTCTTAAAAAAAATGTATGAAATAGTCAAAATGGTGAAAAATAGAGAACCTAAATAAATACACACACCATCCACAAATAAACACAAGATATATCTTGGGAAACCCAATATGAAAGAAAACCCATCTAGAAGGTGAGGCTACTCTGCTCTCTTTTCTGTGGTATAAAAATGATGCAAGTACAAAGAAAGAGGCACTCTTTGTGGAGTTTCCATTAACCTATGGCCTGTATGGATGCTATAGAATATCTCATCCTCTGTTGTGCTCACATAATACTACTCTCAGATGTTTTTCTTGGCTATGGAACAAGATACAATGAAAAATAATGGAACCCCTTCTCCTCCTAGTGGCTCGATATTTAACATAGCTCGATAGCCATCTAGGGGTAGGTTTTTTACTTCCTCAGCCCACAATTATGATAGGTTTATGGACCTTATAGAATCTTCTTGAAATTACATATGTGGTTAGCCAAATATGCATGAATAATGGGGGATGACATGGCATCCTCTCGTACCATGGTGGTCAACACGGTGGGTCAACTTGCGAGAGGCATAACTTTTGCATACAAACTCTGATTGGTGCATGGTTTGCACTGTTGGAAAAATATCGGAGTGTAGAACATCGTCAAATGGGTGGAATAATTTTTGGACAACATAACCCCAAAAAACATCATTTAATTACTCAAAATGTCTCTAAAAGGTTCTGGACCCTGATTTTCCAAACAGGGACCTGCCACTAAAATGGACCTACAAGTTGATCCCTCCAATTTTTTCCAATCTGAAAGCATCGAGATAGATGAAAAATAATATAATGATCTAATCAGGATCAAGAATAAACACATAACAAACCACCAGGCATAAATCATCCAATAAAATGACACACAAACTCAATGAACATAGTTGGGGAGAAAAGTGGAGACATTTCATTGCACCAATTCTCCTGCAGCGAGTATAAACAATAGAACAACCAACAAAGGGGAATCCCACCAAATAAAATGCATATTCATTCCTTTTACACACCATATAACTTGGCATAATAGGTCAATCCCACATAATAACCCACACAAATAGGTCACCCATTATGTTACATTACAGAAGAGTTTTCAGTTTCATTATAAGAAATTTTCCACACTCCAACAGAGTTAAACATATTGCTACTTCCAACACTTATCCTTAATATATTAAATAGAAACATAATATCTGAGTCTTCATGTTGTTGTAGATCAAATCCCCCTTAAAGGTATCTTCCTTGAGTTTAGGAACTTCAAAAAACAGACATGAAAGGCCACCCACAACACGGAGACAAACACCCAGGGCACATGGAGCTCCACCTACAAATTTGGGACAAACACATAGCACCCATGGAAGTCCACTTGCAATGTTGGTAAAACCATATTTCAAGTTGTTTAAATGCATATCCAACTATGCCCATGTTGCATTCCCTCACAATTGGACAACAAAAAAAACTCTTTGTTGGCCATGCATGCCTATGTAGGAATTACGACATGTACACATTTACAAATTATCCAAACCGAGGAATTCCTCAGCTCTGTGCTCTCCCAAGATAAAAGTGCCTCGTCTTTTATACCCATTGTTAGAAAATCGATGCATATCTCTTCAAATGGAACACACAAGTAGTAAACCATGGAGCATAAATTAACTAGTAGAAGGAAACATGCATTTAAAAAATGAAGATCCATTCTAGGGAAAAAAGAGACACTTCATTACAACAACTCTCCCTGCAACGGGTACAAACAATAGAGAAGGCCACAAAGGGGCATCCCTCCTCACCCAATATACCATCAAATCCAACGTGCCTTACTTCCTTCTATACACAATCTAACATGGTCTAGTTTATCGAACCCAATGAAATCACTAATACAGATTCACCCATTCTGACAATTACAATTAGCAAGTTTCCATCTTTCATTATAATAAACTTTCCATGTAGCAACGGATTTAATGGTATTGTTATTTCCAACATTATTGAGGAAGCTAGGGCTTGGAATTTCTCCATGGAATTTTAGACCACCTCTTTTTTTTGCATCTTTTTACTAGCAAGTCCAGTAAATGGCCAAAGTTTTGCAACAACTCAACTCCCGATACAAATTGCACACAATTATGTAACTAGGCCAAATTGAACCAATTTAACTTTAACAACATTCATGGGTGAACTTGTAAAAAAAATGGGTTTCAAATTGGTCTCCTATCAGAAGTGGCTTGTTGGGTCGATGAAAGTGAGGCATTGTTATTCCCCCCTTCAGGGATCAAGTCTCTCCAATGACATGATTATGCGTGCGCCCATGCTCATGTGTGCACTTGTGGTTGTGATAAGACAAGTGGGTCCAAGTGAAAATCCCTAAGGGACTTTGGAGGAATAGATGCCCCCCACTCGTGGCCTCTTAATTGATACTCAACAACCCTTCCCATCCTCAATATTCTAGTCCTTCCTCAATATTCTTTCTCCCAAATCATGAAGCACATTTGAGTGTTATTTTTTCCACCATTGTAGGGATGAGGCATGTGAATTCCCATAGCTCGTTTTCATAGTTCAAACCCACGAAGAAATGGAACATGGTTATGAAACTAGGTTGAATTGGAAACAAATCATTGTAACATGTTTCATGAAAGAACCTGCAAATGGCATCTGAGTGTGTCATTATGGATCCCAAGAACATGGAGGTAATTAGGGAATGGAGAACCACAACAAATATTCCTAAGGTAGGAAGATTTCTTGGTTTCTTCTATTCTTATAGAAGATTTGTTGAAAACTTGTGTAGTATTTCCAAAGCCATTGTTAGAATAATGAAGAGGTTGTATGTTGGGACCCACTGACAACAACATGATCTTGAATTATTCAAGTAATACCTCACAAAAGCACTACTACTCACTCTCCTTGATCCTTCAAATGATTTTTGTATTCATATTGATGTTAGTGGTGTACCTATCAACAAATTTTTTTATCACAAGAAGGAGATGTGGTGACAGAGCATAGATGTCTTATCTTTATTAGCAGTGATTCATTCCATTAAAACTTGCAAGCGTTACTTAGAAAATAATGAACCTGGATTTGTTACATATTATAGGCTAATAATGTATCTTTCTCCACAAAGAGAAAACTAGGGATCTAGCTTACGTAAAGAAGGGTAATGTTGTTTTATGAGTACAATACAAAACTAACTTATAACGTTGGTAATGAAAATGTGGTTGCAGATGCATTCTCTGGAACCTAATATGTGTTGTATTTAGAGTCTTTTGTTCATGGAATGTCGAGAGCATAAGTGAAAGAAGCACAAGGAAAAGACACTCATTGTCACCAAGAAATCTCCTTAACGCAACAAAGTAATCATCACCCTCTCCACTTTTAATTAGAATATGATATTTTAAGGCACAATGGAGCAATGGTGAGTTTTGATCATGTGACAATGTTAAATCTTGGATAAAAGTTTGTGTGAGACTCATGAGAGTCCTTCAGCAAATCACATGGAAATAGAAGGCCCTAATGAGGTAGCTAGGAAACATGTCCATGGAGGAACATGGAGAAGGATGTTTCTTAATATGCAAATATTTGTCAATTGGTAAACATGGCTGCAAAATATCATCCACCGTGTATAATGGTGCCACTTTTGGTTACAGTAAAAAGGGTAAAGCATATCTAAAAAATGAAGGGGGGACTTTTGTTTTCACTTATAGATTATGTCTCAATTTCTAGAAAGGAGGAAGAGCATGCTTGACATCTGGAGATTATCCTCAATCACCACTAGAAAAATTGTTGGAGTGTAACTTCTTCAAGGGTAGAGCATTTGGGCCACGTAGTTTCGAAAAAAGGAATTTTTGGGCTACGAAGAAGGTTGGGTGGATAATGTTTTCATATTGCAACATCATTGTTATATAATTAGAGAGGTCAAAAAGGTGGAGTTGGATGCAAATGCAATACGATAGTTTTTGAAATAGCCGAGAAAAGTTGGTAGCATCCATACCCACTCTTTGGAATATTTCAAAGGTTTTTAAAGAATATATTGACGCTATTGGTGTAGAAATAGGTGTAGTTTTCCACCAAATGAAATTTTGGTGACTTATGAAAGCATGAAGATTATAGGAATCGAACATGGGCTTCCTATCTACATAAAAAAAACTATCATTACCTTAAGCCTTGGAGGCATTATTTGAAGAACAATGAATTTGAAGCCAATAGATCATAGGTCATTCTTGTGTTTTCTGTCAGGCGCTAACCTTCACTTGGTGAAGGGTTACATCATGTGGTGTTAGCCCATTGTACTCATGTAAATAGGCCTATTTAAAGGCTCAGTGTATCTCATTGCAAGTGGTTGGATTTGCCATGTGTTGGTTAGATTGGCTAAGGTAACATTGAAGATAATTTTGAACTTGTTTTTCCCGATTAATGAAATAGGGGGTATATCTTGTGCATACCTCTTGTGTTCTCTCTCATATAGTCCTTTAATGGAGAGTCTGGAACTAGTAAAGACAAATGGAAAATGAGGGCTACAAGTTGAAGATAATTGTTAAATCGGAATTGAAAATGTGACGACAAAATACATTATCGACAACACATGCAGTGAAGTTCGTTGCATATGGTCTTGACAACACAAAGATTGTTTGTCAGAATTTATCACAAGAAATAAATATGATGTCAACAAGTAGGATCCTTAAGTCAATGTCGTGATAATATTCAAGGATTTTGAATAGACTTTGATTTTTTATGGCATAATAGGGCAATAGTGATTTCAAAGCTGATGTGATAAAGAATAAAACCTTCATAAAATTCCATGATAGAGTTTTAACAAGACACATGGAAAGGTGTTGGGCGTTTTGTTCCATGTTTGTGTGTGTCCTTAACATTGGCAAGTTTAGACCCAATTTTCGTCCATATTCGACCAACAAAAACCCCAGAGAATTGGCATATCAATCCTCGCACAAGGCCGAGGAAGACCTCACCCGAGATGCAGAAAGGATCACAAAGACCATAAGGTCTTGTGATAGGGATGAAGGCTAAACACACAAATATTCATCGAGGTTGGCATTCATGTGACTAATATCTAACAAATTATTAGGACTAAGAAGTAAAACAATACACACACATATCTATCCCATACATGATAGACACAAAAGAGATCAGAACTGACGCATATTTATTACTAATGTCATTCCATTACAACAGAGGCATACATTATGTAGAATATGTGTGTGTGTGTGTGACAACCACAAAACTTCATATCTTCTCAATAGCAATCCTCGGGAATAAAATACACTACGCAATGAACCTTCTATCAATACTTTAGACATATAACATACTCAAAAGTATATTTAAAAGCACTACAATGTTACAACAGGCTCATAGCAAGCTCGATACTAAGGAGTCAATGAATCTCTTCTCAAACATTTAGCTAGCCCCATTTTTTTATATCACAACTTACTTTTATAGCTTTCTCTACTTGGGAGCTCTATCCCTTTATGCTCTGCTCCACTCACTTAACTAACAAAATTGCCTCGCATGGTTCTAACACCTGCCTGCAGTCCACGTAGCCTTCAGGAATCAGAACAATTTTAAATTCCCTACCAGCTCATCTTCTATCAACTCCATAATCCCTTGTGGTGTTGGCATTAATCACTCAAGAGGATTTCTTGATGATTCTTTTCTTGATTCTAGCATGTGTCTTCTTGATTTTCGGTGTGCATCAAAACTGGGACCGACACGCATTCATAATATTTTAGGCATATTGTGCACTATCAAAACTCGGTCTGGCTCGTACCCCTTATAAATTTCCTTATGTTCGTGCAAAACTTTGGAATGAGCGTGCACAACTTCATTTGTGCACATGTGCAAAATGAACCCAAAATTTTGGGTTCTAACAGGCCCCCACCACTATTACTTGCCTTGTTCTCGAGCCAACGGCTTTAGGGAATTATGGTCACAACGGACGACATAGTGCTTTTGAATTCCTCCACGAAGTCCTTATATTGGCGCTCGAGCTCATTCAAATGGCCCTGGAGATCCCATGTAAGTTGAATAGTTTCCTTAGATTCCATAGTTGTGACCTGAGAGCTTGTCAGATCTGTGATGTTGAGTTGCTTGATGAGAGGGTTGGCAACAGCTTGTACGTTGGAGAGATGATTATGCCAGACCAAGGCCTTATCAGTCATAGAAGTGATCAACTATTGCATAGTTTTTTGCTCAGCCCGAGATGTAGTGATCTCCTTTGTTCTTATGGAAATGACGAGCATCGCAGTGGTGCACTCCCTAGGAGGAAAAGAACCCACATCTCATTTTTTTTGCATGACCTTATCCTCTGCAGTGTGAGTCCTATCATAGAGAGTAGTGAGCTTGAGAGGGTTCTGTAAATGATCCCAAAAGTTGAATCTTTGAGTGACCAGCATGGAAAAACCTTTGGCACGGTCTCAACCCTCCTGAATGGTTGCTACGACCCGAGTGATCTATCTCTAGAGGATGGTCTCCCCCAACGTTTCTTATTGTATTCATGGATACAGTTCAAGATTATGGGAATGCAGAACCTAAACGTGTTTGGTGACCTCTTTCATTTTCTATAGGGCTAGAAGATTTGGATGTACCTCTGCATGCTGGGAAACCTAGGAATAGGCTTTGTTAAGAGCAGTGACCATGTCGGTGTGGTCACTAATAACAGCCGCATATTGGCCCTGATTTTTTGCATGTGTGACCACTTCAAAAATGTGTAAGTCTCGCAATATTTTTTGGGCCTCTTCAACTTCCTCATGCACGTGGGATTCTTGTTGTAATTGGGATCATGTGGCATCATGAATGGAAATTTCTTGCTCATAGTGGAGACGTAGTTGGGCATGTTCATGGTTGATGTATGTTTGGTGTTCTCCAAGCTCATGGACAATGGTAGTGATAAAGATTTGGATGTTTGTTGTAGGGACCTATGACAAATCCAGTTTGGTTCTGGCCGAGACTAAAGGGATGACCACGAGTGGATCGACATTGAGCACTAGCTGAGGATTGGCTCCTGGAACCTCGATGACTGGATTAGCTAAAGAGGGGGATGTCGGTAAGAAAGGAAGAGAAAAATGTTGGCCTAGAATATGCATCTTCCTCATCATTTCGTTGTGGGAGACTTATTGTCTAGCCAATTGCTCACAAATCTCTTTCATTAATTTTGCAACCTACCATATTTGCATGGGAGAACCCTTCTCAATTTTATTATGTGATGACGTACACCGACATTTGTTGGCCCCAAAGCGGGGGTTGGATGGAGATGCGGGCAATGTGGCTTCTTTTAAAACCGGGGTTGGTCGTGGTGGGGGTGAAGGATCGCGGTCGAACTCAAAGTCAATGTTTATCTAAGCTGGGGTCTGAGTCTTGGACACCTGATTTCTCTTTTTAGTTACATCCATGTCCACATCATATCCATTAGCATTCTGAGAGTGTGCGTCAGAGTTCGAAGATTTTGTATTCATGGGCTCTATTGTTGTGTTATTTCACTTGGTCGCAACCTTGGGCTAGTCCTGGGAATTCTTCTTCTTGATTTTAAATTTAGTTTGTATATCTAAGAAAGGAGTTTGGCCTTCGGTCAGCCACTGTTACACTCCTTCTATAATCTCCCTCTCAATAAAACAAAAAGGAAGCACAACTTTTGTTTTACATGTAGTTGTGTGGGGAAAGATCATGACATTATGGAAATTGCGTGTGAATCAAAGGTTATGCTCATACATGTTGAATATGTGGGACAGGATGTGGACTCGCTAGAAAGAAGCATTGATCAATTGGGTGTACCATTGCTTGAACGATTTATAAATGGAAGCATGTTCCTCAACATACTTGTAATATTGGAGTGATAAGAACCAAGGAGGTAGAAAGGAGCAGGTAGTAGCCATCTTAATTTCAAAGTTAGGGGATGGCTTCCAGAGTGCCATGATGAGTAATAAAAAGGACCTAGCTGTAATGAAATTCCTTCACCTTATCATAAGCATTCAAGAAGTCACTGATGAATTCTTTAAATAGGTAAGGGTCCCAATCCATCTGATGTCCCTCAATGCATCACTCGGCCGTGAGAACGACCCCAATAGGACATTCGTCTTTTCGACACTTGCGAATAAGATTTCATGCAAGCAACTGAGTTGTAAACTTGATCATTGAATCGTTGATTGCAAGGATGATAACGTCATGTTTGCCTCTCTGTGTGACATATTTAGACTACACCTCCTCCAGTGGTGCATTCTTTTCCTTAAAACTATTTGTTGTATTTTCGATGGAAGTGGGCAAACCAGAGACCTTGTGTATAATAGTCTAGTCAATGAGATATGGTTGTTCCAACCAAAGGTATCACCCTTGTACTTTGGTGAGGAGGAACTAAACACATGATTGCATGGCTTGGTCTCGACCGAAGTGTGGGAATTTAAGGAGGGATGGGATTCCAAATATCTTTAAGGGTCGTGCCAACTCTTGTATTATAATTTTGTCAGTGCGATTCTCACGTCGGATGACATTTATGTATATGTTGACCTGAAGTTTGGGAAAATGGTGGGGGTCGCAGATGTTATAATCAACACACTTGAGTAGGGAGACATTTGAAAATGTAATGCCTTCAAATGGGACTCTGTAGGGTAGCACAGGATTAGGAAGTGACTGTTCTTTCATGGCCTTAGCTTTTGAGTGAACTTTAGGTTTTCTTGAGGATTCCATACCAGAATTGGTGGTAATGGTGTTGGACTAGAATAGAAGGAATGGGATGTGGGGATTGGTGAAGGTTTGTCTTGCAATGGTGGTGAAGGAGTGTATGTAGCATGGAGAAAAGAGGTGAGGAAATGGGAGGGCAGGGTGGTTCTTAACAGAATGAATCCATAATGACTTGGATATTCGTGCATGTTGTTGGAACACATGTATTTTTTCAAATACTCCAAATATCAAAGCTTCCGGAGCCACCTATTTTCTAAATAACGAATGCTAACTATAAATCTTCCTTATCAGATTTCGGTATTTTGCAGTTCTAACAATCCAACATGTCAAAACTCTCAATGTCCCGATATGTGAAATAGTGATATTGTGGTTAAGTTTAATAATGATCATCGAAACAATAAGCAATGTTTATCACTAATTCAATACATCGCACTTTCACGATTCGGGAAGTCACGCCTAGAAAGACTTACGAATGTCCCGATATGCGAAGTTGCGAAAACAACTTAAGATAAATCTGGTTAATTACGAGAATAATGATAATTAAGCCATAGTTAATCATTATCACGATTTCTCGACTCGACAGTTTTTGCCTCGAAGCAACGTATTTTTAACCTCAATACCCGAGCTCGTGAAATTCATTAATTGTTCATGGTTAATTAAAAACTTAAAATCTAATCACAGTTAATGAACCAAATCGCAATATCGTGAATTTGGGGTTCATGGTTCAAGTTTAAGAGTAAAATCATCCGAGACTGCGAACGTCGAAAAAGGGATTAGGAACTAAATGCACTAAATTAAAGGACTAAACTAGATTAATTAATACCTTAAACAACTTTTAACATGTCCAGTCTACGGATAAAGATTTAAACATTTTTGTGATTTTCCCAAGTCACGAATTATTAAACATTTATGGCATTTATAAGAAATTTAGTGAAATGATTGATAGTAAGATCATGTTTTATCGCTAAATCTTTTTATTAAATGCTTTAAATGTTATGTTAGAAAGGACTTGCACAGACTTGAGTGCTCAAAGCGCAAGGATTTCCGTCATTATTTTTTTTAAATTCCTTTCTAATTCTTACAAAGCCAATTTACCGAGATAACCTTTGTCTGTGTTTTCATTTTCTGTGACAGGAGATCTAATTGCAAGGTTCTATATCATGGCTCCACGGAAAGCGCCCAAGACAACTGGTGGAAATTCAAGTCAAGGTTCATATATTATTTCCGATACCTCGCCTAGAAACATCAACACTGTCAAAACATGGACACGTGTCTCCAACATTCTGCAATTTGAGTTGATAAATTGTCCAGACTATTCCAGTGATAATGAAAAAGACAACTTATCTAGCAAATACAAAATTTTCGCTCAGTTAGAGATACACAAGGTAGCAACAAGACCGCGGTTTTTTCCCTATTGTGATATGATCAGATGGGCGTTGGACCATGTAGATATCCCGACTAGGACAATATTCAATGAGCAGAAGAGGGCGATTGGGACATTCGGGCCAAATCATCTACAGGCAATGTACAAATTATCTCCCACACCAAACTTTACTCACAACGTCGAATTCTTAGAGGGCTTCAAAAATAAGGAATGTGAGCAATTTGGGAAAATCTTATCCGACCTGATCAAATATTGGTGTTCTCATCCCGTGAAATTCAAAGCCGACTCTAATGGAATTTATTCAATCTCATCGTTGGAGCCCCAATTCGTGTATATTGCGATGATGGTCTATAGGCTGCATGGGAAGGAGGACACCGCTCACTTTTTTCTCCCATGGGTACCGCTCATTCACACAGTAGCTGAGGGATTCTCTTCTGACTGGGCCAAATTGTTGTCAAACAATCTGGCCAACCGAATCACGGAATATTGAGCACAAATGGCGAGTGGGAAAGCATCTTCATTTTTTATGTCTGCTTACATTATGGATGTTATTTTCTTCATGACACCTTTCCCATTAATGAGTTGGAACTAGACTCCAACCAATGAAGAGCCTATTCATGTGTACCACTCGAAACTCTGGGAAGATAAAGCCAAAGAATTCGTCTATGAGATTTCCAACTGGGTAATGGTACCAATGCAAGTCTCTATCTTCGGCCATCCGCCTCCCAGGATTTCAGATAAAATCACGGCCAACCTAAGCAACGTGGCATATTGGTATATAGAAGAAGAGTTTTCGTATATTAGAGTTTTTGGCATCTTTGTTCCCCCATATTCTATGTCGTTGTTCTTGCTAGATAATCTAGTATGTCGAGAGATCGCCAGGCAAACTATGCTCGGTGGGATAAGAAAAGAGCTCAAAGGAGTATCGAAGAAGGTATGGCCACCCTTTCCCATTCACGTTGATATGTATTCTTTATTAGATTTTGGCCATGCCAAAGTGGAGGCCATGGCCTTGGAAGAAACGAAATTAGTAGGCATTGAGTTTAAGAAACATGACCCTAATAAGGTTGTGAGTAATCACATGGCGAGTTGTGGTCTGAAGAGATATGAGCACGAAGACTCACCTCATGATGAAATATTTCGAGGAGTGAGGTCCTACTCTGAATTCTTAAGTCAGATTCAAGCTTTGTTTCCCAGAGATATGGTTGATTTCTATAAATTCTAGGAGCACCGGAGAAGTTTCCTCCCCAAATTTTTACAGGGCAGAGCCTCAAAACCTCTGAGTACACAGCAAGCAGAAGCTAAAGTTTCAACGGATGCAAACCTTAGCAAACAAGAGACTCAGGAAAATATAGAGGAAAATGATACCTCGAATCAGGAAGATGAGGTCCCCAACCAAGAAGAAGGAAACCCAGAGATAGTTATACCGGGAAAATAGGTCAAAGGTCAAGCAGAGATACCCTCGAAAGGGGTAGGTGACATACCGTTGCTCACATCAAGCGAGTCAGCCATAGACGCTACCTTGAAACAATCATTCAAGGAAATCAACAGCCCCATTGCATCTGTCACAACCTTACAATTCACAAGGGGAAACCCCGATGCAGAGATAATATTCAAAGAGGCTCTAACACATATCTCTGTAGAAGAATTTCCTCCTAGCGACTTCTTTTTTAGAAAGAAAAGGAAGGTCATGGTGAAGAAAGAAACACACCAAAGAGCAAGCGCAACAGCTAAAAAATACAATATTTTAATGGATGGAGAAGCTTTGGAAGAGGAATAATTTGTCGATGAGATAGCAAAGACGTTGGGGGCTTATGCAATAGCCAACCAATATTTAGTTGGAACCTTGAAGGCACAGTTGAAACAAAAGAACCTGTTAATCATCAAATTGAAGGCTCAGATAGAAACAGTAGAGGCGAATGCCAAGGATGAGGCAAGCAAATATCTCGAGCAAGCCATAGTAGCTAATCAATAGGAAATTGAAAAACTCAAATCTGATCTTGAGAAGATGCGTCAGACGACACAAATAATCTAGACACAGGTAAATCAACAGGAGGAGCTAATAAAATGGCTCCAGTCTAAATTAGTTTCTACTGAAAGCCAAGTCATAGATGTAATGGTATTCCAATCCCAGGCCACGGAAATATGAAAGAAGGTAGAAGTAGCTCAACAGGATCTACTTGCTAAAGTAGAAACCATCCAAAATCATTTTCAGACAATAGAACAAGCGCTAAATGATATCTGCTTGAGAGAAAGAGAAGTTGGGGAAGCTCAGGTTGCTTTCCAGGAGGCTGTTATAGCAACAATGAAAGAAGAGATGGCCATCAATTCCAGGTTGTCTATCCCAGAGAAAACCAGAGGTAACATATTACTAAAGGTGTGGGAGAATAATATATTCGAGAGAAGAAAAAGAGCTAAAGAGATGAGGGATGCTTGTGAAGAAATATTCAGCTTGATAAATAAAAATTTGTTAGATCTCGATAAGGAAAGTAGTGTTGGAACACTAGGCAAAATTGACATAGCCAAACACCTGCTAGATATCAAGGAAAATGTAGAAAAGGAAAAAGTTGAATTATCCCAGATAAGTCAGGTTGATATTGCCCAAGTGGATAAATTGTTAATAAAACCAAGATTACAATTGTGTTCTATCATCACAGAAGACCGACAAGTAGGAAAAAGGTTGCCATAGTTGGCAAAGAATTGTTACACTTTCGAGGCGAACAACCAAGCGGAACCTTCCAAGTTGATAGAATGGTGTGTCAATTGTATTGAGCAGAGGAAAGGGCAGACTTATGGAGGAAAATAGTAACAGATGTTTATTCCATCCTATTTTTGGAGCTAGAGAACAAGAAAAGAAGACGCCATGCCTGCATGGAAGAAAACAAGGGACAAGGAAGTGAAACGCTTCATTTTTCAATTTGTAACCAAAAATTTTAGAATGATTAGAATTCGAAGCGTTTTAATCTTGTATAAATATACATTTTGAAAATAGAACAAGGGATTTTTTCCTTGGGCCGATTGTAACAGAGAAATTTTCTTTCGCCAAAATTAATACAAAATCAATTCGGAGACTCCAAATTCCGTTAAGACTGAGTTATGTGTTTCCTCTGTTATTTCGCATATAGTTTCATTTCTTATATATATCTTTGATGAATGCTTAGCTGCAATTTAGTACAACCTCTACTGTGGTGATCAATCATTTTTAGTCATCTAATCATTTACAGTCTTTCCTCTATATCGGCTATCAGCAGGTACAAGACCTGTGAATTATTTAGATCTCTATATCTTATGCTTCATTAAAGTTTTTCTTATCTATTTTCTTCTTTTGTCACAAGGTGAGATTATTCCTTGATTGAAGCCTCACATTCTCAACAACTTCATGTTTTATTTCATTTCATCCATGAATTTTCAAAGTTAACTCAATTACAGGAAAAGGCCTTTGGATTTGTTATATTATTAATTCGATTTTGGGAATCTTTCTCATATAATCTAAGAGTGAAACAACAACCTAAAAAGAAACAAACCCTTTAAAACTTTGTTCCTTCATGACTGTGCTTGTTGCAAGACAACCCAACATTGAACCTGGTCTCTCAGATCAAACTAGCATCGCTTTAAAGCTTTTTGATACCATCCTAAAAACTGTCATCACCCGGGTCGAACTTGAACATTCATGGGCAGCCATTGAATGGGACATAAGTGTTCAGGAACAGTTGGAAGCCAGATAGAGACAACTCAGAAATCATCCATAGATTCTTTTCCTAAAAGTTGTTTTCCTTCATTCTATATCATACACCCTCTTTTCGAATGTCTGGACTCTATGCTTTATAGTCTTAAGTACAGATTCTGAAACAACACATGTGAAGTTATTGTCCCATATTTTCATTGAGTTGGTTGGAACCCTATCTCCATTTGGTCATTGGATTTGACATGTTGAAGGTTGTTTTGTCATGATCGCACTAATGTCGAGCTTTGTGTCGTTTCCTACAAGTAACTATAGATTTTACACTTAATCGAGGATATTTTCCTCTTTCCAGTGATGTTAATGAGTTGTCATTCCTAAAATTAGATGAAGTAGATGTGTGATAACTATCTACTCAACCATTAAGATTACAAATTTGTTGTCACGGCCAGATCTTCGAAATTAATAAATATGTAGATGGCATGACACATGTGTGAATTTACTTGTCAAAGGTGTTTCGCATGGTCCTATGCACCCGGTGGAATTTGATTGGTGGATAAGAGGGACAGAGAGACCCCAGGTGGGTCGCAACATATCTACATGCAAGTGCAACTGGTCAATGTCTATGCGAGGAGTAGAAAGGTAGGCTCAACCTTTTCTAGTAGGATCCATTGACTAACCATTTTGTCGATAATGATGTTGGAGTCGTCTATGTGCTCAATGGGGTTAGGGAACAACTGTGCATGGAACATATCTTCGTGGGATTTTTAGGTTTTCCTACCTTTCCCAGTGTAGAATTAGGGAACCGGGGATATAGGTTGTTTCTTGGCTAGCATGTGGAAGACATTCATATACTGACCATGCATGCTGCAACATTGCTTATTTATCTAGTGCATTTCACAAACACATGTGTATTGAAAAAGTTTGAAATCTTTCTTGCATGGATTCTTTGACAGATGCCCATTCATGATAAGGTTCTCAATGTGCATCCCACCAATGCACAAGAATTCCTAGGAGTACTATATCAAGTGTGTGATCCCTCTGATGCTCGAGAATGTGTTGTATACATTCATTAAGTGTGTCCACAATCTCTGATCCATCATACTGATATGATCCAAATTCATCCTCGCACCCCTCTGCAAAGATATGAGCACACCTCCTTATTGATACTTCATGTAGCTTGTTTTGGCATCTATCTATGGCATCCTCAAAATCTATGTCATAAGACTTGACACTTCTTCAACTTAAATCTCCATCTGCAGTGGGGTTGATGTAGTCCTCCCTCCAGCCTATGACCTTATAGATATTTTTAATGATTGAGTTCTACGCATCCTCATCCACTCACTCATTATACTTGTCACCTTCATATGGATCTAGAGGTGTGACCACGCATAGGGCATCTGTTTCAAATGACATTCGCCTCTTCTTCGAGTTCAACATCACATTATTATCAAAGGCCCAATCAATGCCAAGTAATGCAGGGTATGGATAAGATTCATCCATAATTTCTATAACCTCAAAGTCAGCCTTTGTTTTTACTCCTTCTATGTTGGCTTCCACCTGTTCTAGTTAGCTTATTGGCTAGATTTTGTATCGACTGGCTAATCGTAGTTGGATGGGAGTCCAGAACAACTCGTTTTACCCATGTCCTACCAAGATTTATTTGGAAAAATATTCACATCGGAACCTAGATCAAACATGACTCCATCCATGTCATAGCCACCAAGTTCTATTGTCATCTTAAATTCTCATCCAGTGTGCTTTTGCTTGTTGACCCGACATACATCTCTTTCTGGAAATGAAGTTGATATGGTTGCCTCCACTTCTTGTTCCTTCGTGCAAGTAGCTAACATTTGTGTCAACTTACTTGCAACTTTTGAATCATTTATCAATTGCGAAAAAAAACGCAATAAATAAATTACTTGGCTTTCAAATTCTTCCTTGCAACCCAATTCATGCAAGACTTTTGCACGCGCTACGTGTTGCACTTCCTCTCGGCGTTGTTATTCATGTGATTTATGCTCAATGCATCTCATCTCAATTTGTTTGCGAGCTTCTTCAATTGATTGTTGTGTTGAGTGTTTTACTTCTTCACACACACGATATTCCTCCAAAGATATTTGCATCATGTGTTGTAATTCCTCTCGTGTAAAAGATTCTTCCAGCGAGCTCTTTGTCGCATGTTGTACCTCTTCACAGATCTGAGCTTCCTCCAACAAAATTTTTGTCACCCTTTGTACCTCTTCTCAGATCCAAGCCTCCTCAAGTGACCTCTTAGGCATGTGTTGAATCTCCTCATGTGCTCTTTCTTCTTCCAGTGCTCTTTGCGCATCACATAGGAACTGTTTTTGTTGGGCATCATCAAACCTTGAGGGGGATAAGTTGCCTTCCTTATCTTCATGTCTAGATTTTGACTTGAGCCCTCACCATGCTCAAAGTTTGCTCATGTCTTTTCTCCTCCAAGGGTTACTACCTAGGAATCTTCCTCAACATTATTCTTCTTATTCTTGTGTGACTCTGTATCCACCATGTTGTAATTGGTCTTTTTATCTTCCAATTTTTTTAGCAACTCAGGATAGTCTTCAATGACATTCTCAAGACTATAATAGTATGTGCAAAGTATGCATATTTTGGTACAAAACTTTGATACATGACCAAGTTATCTGCAATTAAAACATGTGGGTGGTCTACCTCCTCCTCTACCATATCCTCAACTGTGACCACGCCCATATCCACCTTGGGGACATCCTTGGTATCTGTCTTTTTCTGCATCGTCATGCTCACCACCCTTCTTCTCTTCATGTACCTGTAATGCATCGTGGGTATTAGCTTACAACAACTAGAGTGAGAGGAAACTATTGAAACCATGCCCAACAAAATTATAGAACTAGCAGAACAGAGTATGGGTCATCGTCACGTACTTCTTCAAAGTTGTGAAATGGGGTGGCACATGGCCCCATTGTCTGCATATTTCACACCATTTTGTATTCCCAAATTGAAATGTATTGGGTGCACATATTTCCACATAGTTTGGCAGTACAGGGAATTCATCTCTACCGTTCCCTTCTGAGAAACAGGTGGTACTCCATACATTCACGCGCACGAGCTTTAGCTTAACCATTTCCTGCAACTGCGTCGTCAGGTTGGCCAATTGCGACTGCACCTGTGCCAAACCTATCAATGTCTTCACCTCTCCTAGTGTAGCTTCCATGTGCATGTAAATTTCTACCACCTCTTCTTGAGTCACCACCTTCTGTTGGGTGAGAGGAACTCGGATATGGGGAAGTAACCCCACAATAAACCACTCTTTGTGTTGCACGTCTTGGATTTGGAACATCAACCTATCCAATAAAATTTAAATCGTCGGTTATAAGCCCATACGGTCTCACCTTCCTTTTGTTTTATTTATTTTATCTTTATGATACATTGGGATTCTAACTTAGGTTTCTGGAACTCTCTAAGCATATCCTTCTTAATCTTTGTTAAGGACCTTGTATGTCCCACTGGCGCAATAGTCTTATACTTCATATACCACATCAAGGTTCTGTCCCTGAATGTGGTCTCCATTTGCACGATCTTTTCCACTTCATCTGCGATTATCTTCACATACTAGATTGCTTCACATGTAATTCAATGTTGATCTAGATCATCCTTACTTGTTATGTGGAACACGGGTAGCCTCAGGGTACTGTCTTGATTTTCCATCCTCAAACTCAAGCTAGTTCCTCCTCTTTGACTGTTAGAGGTTTGATTTCTCAACACCAATATTCCTCAGGGTAAAATATTCTTGGCTTCACCTTCTTCTTCACTCATATCTTCTACTCCAATTGTTTTACTATCTGTTTTGTTTTCTTCTTGAATAAAAATGCACAAGGGGGGTAAGTCCATATTCTTATGAAATTTCTCATGAGGTGACCTAGAGAGTTTCCTTAAAACTGTGCAAGACCATCTGTTATTTCCAATTTGTCTCCCCCACCACTAGGGGAGACTCCATCTTCCTCTTCTTCTGGCACACCAACATGTTGCACTATACCTTCTGATTCTATCTACGCACCACAAATCTATGCTTTGTCTTTTAGTCCTGCCTATGCACTACCACTTTGTGCATCATCTTCCTCTCCTATCAATGCACTACTGCTCTACATGCCATATTTTCCTCTTCACATGTAAACCAATGTTGTTTTGCATCATCCTTACCTGTTCCATGGAACACGGGTAGCCTCAGGGTACTGTCCTAATTTTCCATCCTCAAACTCGAGTTGGTTCCTCCTTTCTGAATGCTAGAGGTTTGATTTCTCAAGAAAAATATTCCTAAAGGTAAAGTTTTTTTGACTTAACCTTCTTATTCACTCATCTCTTCTACTCCAATTTGTTCACTATCTGTTGTGTTTCCTTCTTAATTAAAAATGTGCAAGGGGGGTGGTACTAAGGGGGAGTAAGTCCATCTTATTTTGAAATTTCTTGTGAGGCGACCCAAAGAGTTGCCTACTTGCAGTTGCACAAGACCATATACTATTGCTAATTCATCTCCCCCGCCATTAGGGGAGCCTCCATCTTCCTCTTCTTTTAGCGCACCAATATGTTGTGCTCTACCTTTTGGTTCTATCTACGCACCATGAATTTGCGCTCTATCTTCTGGTCCTAACTACGCACTACCAATTTGTGCACTAACTTCCTCTCCTAACAGCACACTAATTCTATGTGCGCCATCTTTTCCTCCTATTAGCACACCACTACTCTTCATTTAATCTTTCTCTAAAGTTGTGGCATTCTGCAATAGCCAATGGGTGTGGACTTTGTCACCTAGGCCCTTATGAGTATCACTACTGGTTTCTCCACTGGACACCCTATATTTAGTGCCACGCCTCTTCATGGGCCTACCCCATCTATGCTCCACTCTAGCACAACATATTCTTCTGTACTACTCCCTGGCGTGTTCCCTTTTCTCTTCATCTTGGACACGACCCCTCGTCGTGCATCGTTGGCTAACTCTTTTCCACCTCTATGCTCTGCTTTTCTTCTTATCTCAATTATTCGTGCGTGCCACTTGACTCTTTTTCTCCTCTACCCTTTGGGTCCATTTTATTCCTAACATCATTTCAACAATTTCTGGATCTTCCTCGATGGTCCATTTTCTCTCCGACAGGGAAATAGTGATTTCAAAGCTCATGTGTTAAATAATAAAACTTTGAGAAGATTCCATGATAGAGTTTTAACAAGTCACATGGAAAGAGTAAAGAAAAGGAAAATGTGTAGTAAAGGAACATGAAGAATAAATCAATGCCACACAAAATTAGTTATCGAGGGAGCTAGGCTAGAAGCAATAATCTGGTAGGTGCGTTGATGCCACTCCAAATCCTAGAAAATCAATGGGAAGGCATTCTAAGATGGATAGATTCATTCACGGCCTTATGCCACATGATGCTAAGGAGATGGCTAGAATACCAATTAATGGATTATTTAAAAAATATATAGGGTGCCCCAACTTATAGGAGTGATGGGTTGTCAAGGTTTGCAAGAAATCTACTGAACTTAATTTTAGTTGTTTCGATAATCCGTAGAAAAATGGTCAGAGAAAGAGGGTAAGCCTAGTTGTAGAACAAAATTTGAGCATCTATCTAAAATTGTGTCAAAAAGGTTTCCTTTTGTGGAGTTCTCTTCTAATATAAGTATGCCTCCATTTAGAGTAATGCATGATTGTGTCCCCTGTGTTGGTTTTCACTTGGATATAGAAAATTTAAAGGTGTAACAAAGTTGTATCAAGATCAACATGGAAGTGGACAACCGTTTGAGGCTTCCAAAAATTCCATCTCATTGGGATAAATTACAAGATGTAACCATCTGAGGTTTCCAAAAACTTAGTCTCGCTGGGATAAATGAGATGAATAAAGGGAGGAGAGGTGTTATGGTCTAAAAAATGTTGAAAAATATTTTTTTTTATGTAAATTATTACATTATATTTAGCTCTGAAAGTATGAACTAGATATCCACTTGAAACATGTATGTTGCTCTCTACTCGTGAATGTAATGACAACAAACAATCATCAATTTTGAGTCACAACCTAGAAGTTATGTTGTGGATAGAATGATCTCGGTGAATCAACATGGAGCCACCAAATCTTGTAGCAAATTCCTCCCCAGTTGTGGAATTCGATGATATAGAAGATCGGAGTTCCCATCGATCAGGAACTCTTATCGAATTGGAGTTTAGGGGTCGATTCAGAATCGGGCAAAACTCCTTGGGTAAATGTTCCACCATACACAAGCCTTGGATCATGGTATAAATCTGCTCATGGCAGAAATTTTTGCAGGATTCTCATCAAACTTGTGACCGAAAAGAGGGCTCGCAGGCTACAAGATTAGCTTAATCCAATCATGCCAAAAAACCATGCTATCTTGGTGGGTGGTCCAAGGTAAAGCTTAGGAGGCAATGGTGGGTTAAGTACTTTGGGAAGGAAAGAAAAGAAACCAGAATGATTTGAATGATTCACAAGTTTTCCAACATGAGTGCTCTCAAAATATTACACCAATCATTTTCCCCAAGTTGTCTCTGAGTGTGATTTTCAAGTATGGTTGATGGAGATAAGTTAGAGTGTAATATGGTTTACAATGTACATTGTCAAGTTTTTGAAGGCGACTTGGGCCTGGTGCTTCCCCTGAACAATCAATGATGATTTTTGAGTCCAATTTGTTATACCAATGGACTAGAACGAATTGGATTGGTGGGGAAGCCCGTGTGATATCCAAGTCTATGAATATGCATCAGACTCCCATTGTGTGTATGCGAATGAGAAAAAGATGAACAGATTTTGATTGCGATAGATGGATCGTTTTCTTCTCCCCTGATGCTGAAATATTGATTTTTGGGTCCAGTTTTTTATACCAATGGACTGGAAATAGAGAGGACTTAGGGGGGCAATCTCAGTAAGAATGTCCAATGCACTAACAAGGGTCACTCAAAAATAGAGAGAACTTAGGGACAAGCACAAATTTGATCAAGGATAACCTCTAGATATCACCACCATATGTCTCTAGGAAGGTGCTTAGGATTGTTAACGTAATATAAACTATTTTCTATGTGTGAATCATGTGCAATGGATACTCTCCATTTTTCTTATTAGGGTATCATATGGTATTCCTGAAACTTTCTTTCCACTGAAGACTTATGGATTTTAACCTCCAAAAATGTGTTGATACTAAGAGGGGGGTGAATCAATATCAAGTACAATTTAAAAAAAAATTCAACTTATACTTAAACCATTCAACTATATCCAATGAGCAATGAAAAATAGTATAAGAGTTACACCAATACACCATGCACAATATATGAGAAATAATCAATAGTTTATTGCTCAAGGGAAGTAATGACTTCCAAAGGTAGCTATAGCTTCCAAATGTAGAGGG